>QYAI01000174.1:0-46911 GCA_003988855.1 Arachnopeziza araneosa
GCTGTAATTGAGGCAAAAGGGTGGTATACAAAATATTAGAAGTAATATAAAAGCAGCGATATCAACAAGGCTATTTTGGGGTAGCGTGGTGTGGCTTGCCAGGGGTCTTGACTTTTTGCACCCTACTGTAGATGGTACTCCGGTATGTGGTGGCACGCTGAAAGATAGCCTCTCATACGGTGTGAAGAGCAGTCCTTTTGATTTTGACTCCCGTGCAGAAAGAAGCTGACTGCGTATTGAAGTGCTTCCTCACTAATAGATTCATGCTGGTTTTCGGAGGGAGGTATGATGAGAGAAGGGCGCAAAGAGGCGTCTGTAAGATTCAGTTATCTGAACCTGACAGCTTTGGCTACAGAATTTCACAATGAAGAAATCGTACCGAGAAAGAGATAGACACTTGATCATGACTTAACAAGCCATTGATCTAGTAAACAGCATTTGCTCGCTGATCAAAGCGCACAAAAGTCAGAGATTTGGCTAATTCACGACGATAAAAAACAAGCCTCGAAGCTCTTGGCACTCAGCCCGAGTTCAAATAATGAACGGCACATGCCGAGGGCTGAAGGCATTCTGTCGACTCGTAATATTCTCCCCGCTTCAGATTGGAGCCAACAATTGAGCTCAGGCTTGTCAGGCTGTATGTCTCAAGCAGTCCACGTGCACAGGAGAAACAGAATGGGCGTAATGGCGGCTCTAGTCTCGAGCTGACAAGCAAGTGAGACGTTTCAGCTGACCAGTTCTCAGCCAGAGAAAACTCTGGGGTGACACGCAGAAACCGAAACCCGAATGATTGCAGATCAACTGTAGTCTCCGCCAATAAACCCAAGCAGAATGCCTTATGCAATGGTCGTTGTTCGTTGAGCATCCTTCCGGTGTCTGTACCAATCGGCTATATGCAGCATACGAAGGAATAAGCCGCACAACATGATCCGCAGTGCATCTGATCAGTACATATAAGGAAATAATCAGCAGGAATTAGCATGCAGCGAGAACACCAAAATCAAAGCCAAATCGAACAGCACCAAGATGCGATCTTTTGTTAACCAAGCTAATAAACAACAGTCGCAACTACGTCCCTTTATTAGGTCAAGTTCAAAATAAATGGTTGTACTGATTTTGACATCTGCTTCTGATTCTCAATTTCCGCCGCTTATTTCCTCCATACATAGCTAGGTAAGCTGACAGCAACGGCCGCCAGTCGCAGTCAGCTGACTACCTAACCACTCTAACACTGCTCCAGCGCACTAAATCTCGCGATAGTCAGGAGATTCACGTAAATGAACTCGTGTTCTTAAGCTTGCGTATCCCAAGACATATATAAGGGCAGGTAATCCTCTCCGCATCATCATCCCTCACTCAATTAAAAGCCATAGAGCATCAACTCTCTTGTACATTCATCTCGCACCCAAAATCAATTGCACCATGTCTTCCGAGGAAATCAAAGAGGCTCTCGCTGCCCATAATATCGCCAGACACGAGGCGCAGGGTGTTAAGCGCCCAGATCTTGTCTGGGACGAGCGCCTCAGCGCCGACGCCTTGAAGTGGGCCACTCACCTCGCCGAGACGGGAACCTTCCAACATGAAGGAATGCGCGGCGAGGGAGAGAATCTGTTCATGCAGATGGGCGGTGGGCACCAGCCTCTGAAGAAGGCCGTCGAGTCCTGGGTGGGTGAGAAGCCGAACTATCACGGCGAGAAGATCGCTGAGGGGCCTTTCTCGAGCTATGGACATTACTCCCAGGTATGTACACTCTCATATTCTTCCATGGGATGAAAGAGAGTCGACGGGAACGGCAAGATTGCTAAGGTTGTAGCTAATGATACTTAGGTCATTTGGCCCGGGACGACTCATGTTGGAATGGCCACTTATACGGGAAAGAATGGTCACCAAGTAATTGTTGGACGGTACTCACCACCTGGCAATTTCAGCGGAAAGACTGCGTTTGAAAAGTAAATAAAGACAAAAACCCCTTCTCAACACAGAGATCGTGCTCGACGAGCGGTACATGGATATCAAGGCATGTATATTTTAAGCTATATATGGCATCTTTCACTCCTAAGAGCCAAAAATTTATTGCATTGGGTATATTCTTGGTTAGCATTCAACAAAGCCCAAATCTGGCATTGGTTGTATTCTTACTGCTGGGTATCGTACTATAGAGGAGGGCTGAACCTTGCTCTTTTAAGTTGTTTCCTAAGAGTCATTGCAAGTCAAACCACTGGTCCTTCACTTCGCCTGAGCTCGACATCGCCATTGTCTCGCCTTGCATAAGTGCATGCACGTGGCATTCTCCGATGAGTTGGTAAGCCTCTCCTGCAGGCCTCAGAATGAAGAGTATATCGGATGTGAGTTTAGGAGAAGGTAGTTTAAATTTTTGCTCCAGGAATTCTGCTGCTGAGATGACAAACCCCCTGAGCGAGAAGATAGTTGGATTTTTGATCTCGCCAACTGTTATGGTAGAGGAACCACTTGGACACCAGGCGCTGCGTAGTACAAAACCCGGCCATGGTGTACGACACTAATCCCATCGCGGGCCCAAGATGGAAAATCAAGATCATCTTTGGTGTTTTCTAGCTCCACTGCGTACTCCCCTTTCACAATAAAACTCTTATTCCTCAGCATGATTCTGAGCGATCCTGCCTCGGTATCTAACATTTGCGGTAGAGCAAGAAAATATCGAACTAGATCCCCATACACTTCCGCAACAGTCTTTGCATAGTCAGGCTCGAAGGGCAATCTGTCAATCCCACGATTCCTAGCCCACATTGAGTAGAGTCGGAGAAGAGCGTAAATTTTATCTCTAGGATCGGTTGCCCCCATTTGAGATGAAATCATCAGCATGGAGAGAAGTGTACCACCAGTTCTCAAACCAAATATACAGCCTGAAGGAGTCAGAGCTAGCATTTTTCTTAGGGTTATAAAATAACGCTTTGCTCTGATCCACTCTGTACAAAGTCTGACGTTGAGTAGAGAAACTTCATGAGGCTGCTGGAATGTTCGAAGCAGCCGCTTGGTAGATCACATGACTTGAGAGAAGACATAGGACCTCCGAAGGCTCACGAACTAGGTATCTCTCCATGCTCAGGTGCTACTAAAGCCGCTCAGGTTTCCAGCTCAGTTTAAGTTAAAATCTTCTTATCACGCCAATAATGCCAACTACCATAACCTAACAATTATGTTAAAGAACCCTGTTGTGCAGAGGCGAAAAGAGGTGAGAGAAGGATGGCACCTACTCACATTTTAAATGTAAGTACAGGTCTACTTCTTTATTTCGATCCGCGAAGCTTTTATTGAAGCTATAGGACGAGGACAACTATCTTTTCTAGCCCTATTAGCTAAGCAGACTGGCTCATCTCGAACTAAGGCAACTTATCTATCAAAGGCGAAAGCTGAACAAGACGAACGGTTCTCAGAGGTTGAGGTCGAATTTTGGAATGGATGACGCGAGTTAATTGACAATATTCACGCGAAACAAAAAGCAGCAAGCTTCCGTTTTGATGATTTCATTAATTAACATAGGAAATCAAACTTCCACAACTTCTTCAGCCTTGCTGTGCTTGTTGGAAATTATTTGGCTATCCTAGCAGCTATTGGATTCTGCTCAATACAACCATCCAGGGGATTTGGATCTCAATTGAAACATAAGAAAATTCTTGATCCCTCTGATAGTTCCAAGCTAATATTTCAATAGAATATTACATTTATAAAGCCCTTCTCGATGGCCTCCTCCAGCTCAATCCCAGCAGTTAAGCAGGAAAGTAACGCGTTATCATAGATTATGGATCAACTTAACTCAGGAAGCACCTGTCATGCAAAGAAGAACACCAGAACACGCCGAGAAACATAAACTGCGAAATCTCTTGGGCTCTGTGCCACGCCCCTTTGCTAAAGCGCCATTCCAATGAGGAGCTGCTGGGTCCTTCCTCCGGCTACACAAACCGAAGATTGGACTCACATTACAAGGCTTCATAAAATATACAGTTTTGAAGCCGTTCCAAATATAGGGATGAAAAAGGAGAAGAGAAGAGAGATGAAGACAGCGTTGTGATGTTAGTTGCTTACCTAATACCGCGATCAAATCAGGGCTTACTCAGCATTGTTTACTTGAACCTGTCGTTCGCTGCTTGACCTGTTCATACTTTAGATGTGATTGTGATAGGCTAGTTAGCACTACCTCGAAATCTGATTAGCTCTTGAGAAAAAAATACTTGGACTTTTCTAAAGAACGCTACATCTTCATTCTCCCAACAAAGAATTCGTTACTTCTCTTGCACAAAAATGAAATTGTTTAGTTCACAGGTGGTCCCAATGACAGGATGTTGGAAGGCTTTGACGACTTTGGCATTTTTCAGAAAATACAGGAGTATTTGGTTGCTTCGAGATCTAAACATTCAGAATAATCAGACGGCTAATCTTGACTTCATATATCACATAAAATTCTGTCTATATGCTTTACTTTAATTCTGTAAGATTGAGTTTGCAGACACACTTCGAAATAGTACTTTCTTGTGTTACCCATCATGCATAGACACCTAGGATCTTTCAAGCTGACTATATTTGGACCAATATGAACTGCGGGGCGGTACTTCTCTTGAAGCATTCTCCAAGTACTGTCGACTTGTCCCCCGTCAAATGAGAAACACTCCCAAGATCAGTAAATTCCATGATGAACAGCCCTATGATTCACTCGAAGAAGCAAGAACTGGGCCTTTGATACTTTGGTACATGCAAATAGATAAATAAACAGCTAGCTGACCGACAAAGCTTAAGAAAGACCACATTCTAAGCCTTCAGGATTTTTCAAGTGAGTTATGATATGCGAAGATTATTGGTCCTTTGTTTAAAGGAAGGTAGCTCATGGAGCGGACCTATCGTGTATGACCACGCTGAAGATGCCAAACAAACAAAGCTTAATCTTTGGTCCAAATTCGCGCATGTACCCTTCTCTCTTTTTGTTGCACCTCGCATAGACACGAAAAATCCCGATTTGAGCACGTGCTTCTGAAAATGCCGCAGCTGCCTCCAGATATTTATCTTCCAGTCTTCTCTCGCTGCAGTTTGTTGCACTTCGCGTGAATTCTAATGACGTAGGCGTGATATTTGAATGTTTACTAGGCCAGAAATGGGAGAGGTTCATTGGAAGGCATAAGACTCATCAAGTATACCGATCACTAGATTCGATAAAGATCATTGGCGAAATTAGGTAATGAAAACCAAATTTCCCGGCAATATCATGTTTTCAAGCGGCATAATAATGGACGTTCTGCATATGTCAAATAAAGTACAGAAGTTTCAGAAAAAATACAGTTAGCCGCGAAGCCTAGTAATACGACCACTGAACACGAACAATCGCTCGAACGGATGAAGGATGAATTGAGTTGAGCGATCCTGAACCGTGGCATGGAAGAACGCTTAGCCTTGCCAAGCATTCGCTACCCCTGAAATACTCGGCTATGACCCTAACCTCACCTGGCAAGAGGAGTCTTTGACATCGAATCCACGCATAAAATAACAATATTTGAGATTGTTGTGGCCTTGGAAGCGGCCAATAACCATGTCGCCGGTGATAGGAAGTGAAATGGTGCTTCGATCACTTGCAGCTGCGTGACAGAGCGCTTCCAGCGACCTTTTCAAGTGGAGAGAGGCGGCCCGCACCTTTTGCTTCCGCGGCAGCTAGTCTTCAAGGTTTATCTCTTATCGATCGAGTTCACCGCGATTTGGAGTATTCTCATTGGAACGTTGATGCGTCGGAGGGATACCACACAATCACGTGATGCGCATCTCGTCTGTGCGAGTGCATACATAACAGAAAGATTGATACGAACCCCTCAAGGCACGGGTAAGGATACACACGTGTATGCAAGAACATCAGTCATTGGTATCTTGTGTAATCACGACATGATAAGCAGCTTGCGACATCGCGATCTTTGTTCAGGCTCAATATGGTGTTGCCATGACCCAATAATCGAGATGTGATATTTTGAGTTTCTATGCGCGATTTTCCATCACGACGCTAAGGAAAATACCTCAGCAAAAAACATGAGGTACCTATTACTTCAGGTTGTCGCGATGATTTCACAGCAGCTCAACACGCCAGGACATCGTAGCCCCTGAGAAGTAGGATTGACATGTCGACCGAAAAGTCCCCCGTTGTGGAGGAGAAGGTGGCGGCGCAGGATGTAGCAGACCAAAGAATTCATTTCGCACCAGTTTCGAAGCCAGAACGAGTCAAGGATGAAAAGCAGCATGTTATTTCAGTTCCCCCAGTCGTTTCCGAAAAAGATCGCGAAAAGAGTAGTGTAAAGGAGATTCAGATCGATGAACATCTCATGACCCATCAAGATGTAGCAGAAAGATACAAAACAAGAATCAACTTCGAGAAGCCTGGGGATTCTCTTGGTCTGACAGCTCAACAGACTGCAGAATTGCTGGTGCAGCATGGCCCTAATGTTCTGACCCCCCCAAAGAAGAGACATCCCTTTCTCAAGTATTTGGATTGTCTGACAAGTCTGTTCAATTTACTTTTGATCCTCGCCGGTATCCTGGAATATATCTTGTTGGGTATTGATTATAAAGATAACTTTCAAAATGTAAGTTCTTCTCCGTCACGGTGGATTCTGCTGATCTTTAGACCTATTTGGGAGCCATTCTAATCGTCGTCGCCAACATCAATGCCTTCATCGAGTTCTACCAGAAGCAGAAATCCCAAGCACTACTTGAATCATTCTTGAACATGATCCCAGCAAAGTGTATGTGCCTTCGTGATGGGAAATTGGCGCAAATCGATGCTGCTACCTTGGTACCTGGTGATGTCGTCTTTGCTCGTATGGGAGACAAAACTCCCGCTGACCTTCTGGTATTTTCTGCTTCCGACTGCAAAGTAGATAATTCGTCCTTGACTGGCGAATCGGAGCCTCAAGAACGCACCAAGGACAACGAGATGCGTAACCCTATGGAGGCGACGAACATAATGTTCAACAGCACCCTGGTAGTATCCGGAGAAGCTTACGGCATTGTGATCCGTACTGGTGATGGCACCATGCTTGGTCAGATTGCGAATCTCACAGCTGGAGAGAAGACAACAACGTCCCCTTTGTCCCATGAGATTGATAATTTTGTCAAAATCATTGCAACACTCGCTATTGGAACCGCCCTCGTCTTCTTTGGCATAGCATTTCCAGTCAACAATAACAATGCGTCCCTTGCTATCAATTTCGCCATCGGAATCTTCGTGGCTTGGGTTCCTGAAGGTCTGCCAGCCACCGTTACAATGTTGCTAACAATTGCTGCTAAGAGGATGGCAACGCAGAATGTTTTAGTCAAAGATTTGCAGGGGGTAGAAACGTTAGGAGCAATCACTCTTCTGGCTACCGACAAAACCGGTACATTGACCAGAAATCAGATGACAGTCGCAAATGTGTGGACCTGTGGTGAGCTCTACGAGGCAGCTAGTCGTGCTGGAGCTGAGCTTGAGGTTGCTGGAACCGATAAGCCCGGGGTAACTGAGGTATTGCACATCTCAGCTTTGTGCTCAAGGGCAAGATTCGATCGAACGGATGTCCCAGTCAGAGAGCGTGAGATTCTTGGCGATGCTACAGAGTCTGGTCTCATTCGTTATGCTGCCGAGAAGCTCGATGATTTCGATAACCTCGCATCGGAGTATCCCAAAGTCTTCGAATTACCATTCAACTCTGACACAAAATGGCATATGAGTATCCACAAGAAGTCGCATGCTACCGGCACTCTTACACTCTTCATCAAAGGTGCTCCTGAACGCGTATGGCGTCTCTGCAATCGAGTCCTAGTCGGTTCTGACGGCGAGTACGTTGAGTTGACAGAGAAAAACAATAAGGATTATGATGAGACTTACGAGCACATGGCGAGTCGCGGTCACCGTGTGCTAGGATTCGCTGAATTGTTGTTACCGGGCGACCAATACCCTGAAGACTTTGTCTTTGACAAAAAGGAAAAGAATTATCCTTTGGGAGACTTCATTTTCGTCGGTCTTGCTTCTCTTCAAGATCCACCAAAACATGGAGTACGGGAAGCGATTGGTCGTTGCCGAGCTGCTGGAATCAAAGTGATCATGGTAACAGGAGATCATCCACTGACAGCTGAAGCGATTGGTCGCAAAATCAATCTGATGATTAGTGATACGAAACCAAAGATGGCAAAACGTACTGGAAGACCTATCGAAAGCATTGCTGACAATGAGGTTAAGGCTATTGTCGTCCATGGCGAGCAAATTGACTCTTTGACCGATGCGGAATGGGATAATATCCTCTGGAAAGATGAGATCATTTTTGCCCGAACCAGTCCAAAGCACAAGCTTGAAATTGTCCGCAGAGCGCAATCCATGGCTCATATCGTCGGAGTCACCGGCGATGGTGTCAATGATTCTCCGGCTCTAAAGAAAGCTGACCTTGGAATTGCCATGAATATTTCTGGCTCGGACGTCTCCAAAGAAGCCGCCTCTATGATCCTGCTGGATGACAACTTCGCAAGCATTGTTCGAGGTATCGAAGAAGGTCGTTTAATCTTCGTGAACTTGAAGAAGTCCATCAAGTATACAATCTCTCATTCCACACCAGAAGTCATCCCCAACCTCCTATACGTTATCGTACCCATCCCACTCCCATTATCGGCAATCCTTATTTTGGTTATTGACCTTGGGTTCGAACTCTTCGCTGCTCTCTCGTTTGCTTGGGACCCACCAGAGACAGAAGACGGTCTCATGAAATTAGCCCCTCGAAAACCAGTTACCCGTGAAACTACAAATATCTTCCGTCGCCGAGCTTTGCGACGAACAGAATCTCGCTTCGATGAAGAAACAAATGCCGTTGTACAGCTAGAGAACCGATCCAGGCTTCAAAAACTCCTTCATACTATCCGAAGGTACTTCACTCGAGAGTACTGGTCAGATAAGTTTGAAGATACCGGAGCGGAGGTCCTGGTTGATGGGCCTCTTCTTTCCTGGGCCTATCTAGAAATCGGTATGATTGAAGCTGTTGGCGCTTTGGTGTCCTTCTTTGTTGTTTTACAGCGTCGTGGCATCTCTCCTTATGATGCGCATAAGATGCAGAAAGGATCTGGCCCGCCTACTAAATATTGGACCAAGAATGCAGAGACATACAAAGGTTTTGACGCACATGCCCAAGTAGATATCTTGGCCGAAGCCCAATCGATGTACTATTGGGCCATCATGACCATGCAGATGTTCAATCTCTTCGCCTGCAAGTCCCGTCTCACTCTTCCTTTTGGACGATATATGTTTGCAAATTTGGCTACATTTTATTGTATTCTTGCGGGAGCTAGCTTGGCTGCTTTTGTCATTTATACCCCAGGAGTTGAAGTGGTATTTCAAACGACTCGAAGTCTTTCACCTCTCTACTGGCTCGTTCCTATGGCATTTGGATTTGTTATCATTGGTTATGGGTCAATTCGACTTATAATTGGCCGGAAGCGAAACCCTGTAAAATGGAACCCAGAAATTCACGGCTTACAAATGTTTCCAACAATCCGTACATTCCGAAGCCTGTCGATAAGAAGTCGTTGAACTGGCTTTCCGTCAGAACTTGCAATGCCATTGCGGGGACCAAAAGAGTTAATTGACTGTGAAGCAATTGACAGAAAAAGTATAGCGGACATATTTCAAGAGGTGGAGAGTGATTTTGATGACTCATGGCAGCAACTTTCCTCTCCCCTTGCTGACTTTGAGTATTAAGCAAAGCCTAGCGCGCCGATGAATGATGAAATAAAAGCGGTGCGAGCTCTATTTTGATACGATTGCTTCATGAAACCACTTAGTATAACTTGAAAATTTGAAATGGACTTCTTACTTGGAAAAATATGCTTTAACAGATTGGCAGTACTCAACCTCGTTTGTGACCAGCTTCCGGTGAAGCGTGAGACCCATTGATTATTGAAGCTTGACAAGAAGAGGGAGATTGAGAAGGAGGATAGCATCCGAGTCATAAAAGAACAACCAAGAAGAAGTTTTACTCAAAGAAAGGACATTTGATAAACAAAGGTTGTAATGAATTTCAAATGAAGAAATCTTGGTCTCGGTCTCGTATTAAGACATCGTATTCGCATTTATCTGGTCGCGTGACTCAAACCTCAGGCGAGACACTAGCGCGGCGCGATATCCAAGTGGCTGAAGCTCTCTCTTTTGCAACATCTCCAGATTCAACACCTACAAACTTCAAGCTGACTCCAACAACACTGTGAAACTTCTGCAACTTTGCAACTTTGCAACTCTGCAAAGAAATTGATTACGCTGTGTGATCCATCTGGGGACCTCTTCTGTGATCTTAGAACCCAGTTGCATGAAATTATCAGTAACAGAAAAGCGAAGGCTTCTTGATTCTTTTTCCGACAACCCATAGCCCTCCCAATCTTCTACATCCATCAAAAATGGCGTATACAGATGATGCTGTGCTGGCAAAGCTCTCTGCTCTCAATGAGACACAAGAAAGTATCGTGCGTAGCTCTATTCAGCACCACGTTCGAAACTAACTTGAAGCAGGTCACAGTTGCTCAATGGGTCATGTTCCATCGGTACTGTGTTAAAGGTCCCTACAGCAATACAAGTACTGACTCGCATGTAGGAGACACGCGGATCGGACTGGTCAGCTATGGTTGCAGCGTTTGAAGGACTCGGGAAGCAATAAGAGATTGAACCTCATCTATCTCGCAAATGGTATTTCACCACTTCAACCGTTGAGCTCATATTAGTGCAGCTTTACTGATTAAAGTTGATTTTTAGAAGTTGCGCAACAATCGAAAGCTCGTCGAAAAGATGATTTCTTGATCGCATTTTCTCCAGTTATTGCAGAGGCCACAGCAACGGCATACAAGGGAGCTACAGGAGAAGTCCAAAACAAGTTGCGGAGGGTCGTGGAAGTCTGGAGGCAACGACAGATCTTTGAACAGCCAATTCAAGAAGCCATCGAGGCTCGAATTGATGGTATGTCGGACCTCGGATTTTCTACAATTGCTGACACTAGCAGAACTCGACAAATCTCGATCAAGCATCAAACGTGGTACAGGCTCCATATTCTCAAGCTCGAGTTCTGTCCCCAAAGAACTCGAGCCTATCGTCGCCGCTCAGCAAACAGTTTCCAAGCTTACCCTAAGCACTCGTACAAGCATCAATGCGGCAAATCAAGATTATAACAAGCTCACCGACCCATCAGCTCCTTCTCCAAGCGCCCCCGTTCATGCAGCACGATTGAACGGGCTATTGAAAACACTCGCGAATGCTGAAGGTGCTGTGGCAGAGAGCATCAAAGCAAGACAAGCACTTGTGGATGGCCTGGAGAAGCTGCTGGATTTACATCGAACAGAGCTGGCTAAAGAAGAGGCTTCGATAACCGACTTGGGAGATCGGAGATTGGAGATTGACAACAAGAAACGAGAGGTAGAGGAGACAATCATGCGTGGATTTGGAGGAAATAGCAATCCTACTACGCCAATTATTGATGGTTCCCCGGGCTTTCAGCACTCTCCTGTCAATCCTACACCGGAACTTGATCGCCCTGAGGTTGAAGCACTTACTCCTCCAGGCTATCCACA
Source organism: Arachnopeziza araneosa (assembly GCA_003988855.1). Lineage (NCBI taxonomy): Eukaryota > Fungi > Ascomycota > Leotiomycetes > Helotiales > Arachnopezizaceae > Arachnopeziza > Arachnopeziza araneosa. Next base: position 11,578 of record QYAI01000174.1, read on the forward strand.
ACCTCCGGTTTCTGAACCTGTTCCAGAGTTCAGCTTGGGCACGCAGGAAGCAGCGAATGAAAATGTAGCTGCGGGTTCGGATCTATTGGCAAGCCTGAGCACGAGCTATAGAGGCAGCAATGGAAGCAGTGCAAAGAAAAGAAAGTTGGGCCCGAGTGATGATTTTCCGGATTTGGGAGGTGATGATGGATTGGATGCTGATGTGGCAGAGATGTTGAAGAACTGAGATGGGTCGAATACAGGCAACTCAAAGGCGACTAAAAATTTATTGTAAGATTAGCAGGGTGAAGCCTTAAAGTCGGAAGAGCTAAATAAGATCTTCCGGAAAAGGATATCCGAAAGCTGGGGTAAGAATTGATTTCAGAAGACTTCACAACTTCCATCCCCAAGAATGAAACCTTTGGTTCTGTAGGATTAAGATGTTAAAGCAGACTTGAATCAATATCTATTCGTGCTTCCACCCAATCTAATTTGTACAGCCCCAATTCCCAGACCAATAATGAGATTCTTCCTCTCAACCAGATGCATGAGATTTATTTCGAGAACCAAGTCTTGTGTCCCAAAACCAATCGACCCATCATGTACATTGATCCTAGGATTCAAAGTCAGCGCTGATTAATGAGTAAATATTTCTAGAAGTCATTCCTCATCCGGTGCCCCGAACCGACCATATCATGCTGGCGTATCAGAAGAAAATAGTTATAGAAATAGTACGTACCACTGAAGCCACCCCAGAGAACAATATAGTATGGGTACAGAAGGACCTTGCTTTTAGCAGTCTGGTTCCATTGACGGACGTGGTGTTTGTTTCCCTGCAGGAAAAGCTTCTGGTAGAAAGGGACGCGGTTGACGCGGTTGACGTAGATGCTGCAAAGAAAAGGCTGTTAGCTTATTCTTACTCCTACTAACTGAGTCTCAAGAAACATGACAATGCTTCGGATTGAAGAGAGGAAGTTGGACAGTATTGGCTGCTTGAAGAAGTGGTGTGATCGCTGACTCGATGGTGATTGTCGCGACTCAGCTATCGGCGAGGTTTGAAGTTGTAATGAGGATTCACACTCGCAAGAAAAACCAATTGATTACTTACCCTGCCATTGGGTCTGTATTGTTCGAAGCCTGGAGTGGAGAGATTTGGTTGTCGTCTCGGAAGTCGTTCGATGTTGAAGCTCGAAAGGCGCTAGTTTTTGGCGCCATGCTGACTAATAATTTTATCTCAAGCTTCAAACCTCACTAGGAACGGAGGTACAAACACCCAAGATTTATACCGCATTGACTGACGAGATGCCATGGAACCGGACGATATGAGGTACGCCAATTGGCTGTTTACAAATAATGCGACCGGCTCTGCAGAGGTTGCTTTCAAGGCCCTCGTCCCTTGAATTATTGAGGTTTTTAGTTGGGACTCCAGGATCTACGGTGTGTGCCGCGAGGACAGCGGGAAACGGGAGATTGGGAGATAGGAGAATTTCTGGGACTCGCAGATATGGTGGTGTAGCTTTGGCTTCTCAGAGTTCTGATTCGGAGCATTTTGTGGTGCACAAACAAAGGAATGGAGATCTGGGCAAGCAGAGGGCTTCAGAGCCTGGCAGATATGAAGGTGTAGCATTGGAATCTCAGCATGTTGATATACTTGAGACTCAGTCTTTTGCCGATTCAGCTCCAAATTCTTCGTCCTCATCACTCACAATCATTCGAGAACCAATCCCCGGGCATGGGCTACAGAAATGGCATGAAGGACTGTGGACTTATGAGCAACTTGAATTCGAATCAGATTTGGAATCAAGTTTGGGTCACGGAAAGAGATTATTGGATCAAGAGGAAAATCGGCTTGATATACAGTTGTGGGCCTGTCTGCTATCGTATAGGAGAAGGATATACGGAGATTCGGGAACACTCTCTTTCTGGAATGCTATTCGAAACCGAGCTCTCGTCATTCCAACACCGTCGCGGTGGAGTTCGAGATCAAAGTCTATGCTGTGGCCAGTCTTCTTGGATTTGGGGTTTAAAAATCACTCTGTTTTAGAACAAATTGTTGATTACGCAGATGATCTTTGGCACCACCACAGGAAACGATGGACTAAACTGCACGTGTCTATTGTGGGGCATTTTTTGCGCAACGGCGATGGAGAAAATGCAACAAAATGGCATCAACGACTACTACCAAATCATGCTCCAGGGAGAGGTTTATTTGCTCGAATGTGCCGAGAAGTTACGATTTTTAATGGCGATATGAGAGCACTTAAGAGAATCTACAAAGATCTTCCCCATCGGAATGCGTATTCAAGTGTCATCCCGAACCTAATTGCCAAGGAAAGGTTCAAAGATGCTTACCATTGGCACCTCTTCTTCATTGAAAATGGGGACCTACCAGCAACTTCCAAGATGGTAGAGCCTTTGATGCATTATCTAGCTATATATGATCGCCTTGCTGCCGTCAAAGTCAGCAAAAGTCTTGTCGACTCCGGAGTATCATTTGCCTCGAGCTTACCCGTCGACATGGACGTCTATACCAAGATCTCAAGGGAGATGGTAAATCTCATACATGGTGAGACGTACAATGTGTCGGAGAAAAAATACAACGATAGTTTAGGCTCCCGGTGGTTTGCAACAAGCTGGATATCTCTTGATGTGGCCATCAATGCTGTACATGCCCTTGGCGTTCAAGAGATTGGACCCCTTTCATTCTTAGCAATCTGTTTGAGAGATCCAGATCCGCAGGCTATTCTTCTACGAATTCAACAGCTTCGAGATCTCGGTATCTCGATTCGCAACTCAGTCTTTGCTGGTGCTGTAGAGCACTTTGCACGAAACGAACAGATTGAGTTCTTGGAAGGACTGATTTACAGTGATCAACATCCAGACGAACTAGAAGATGGCAAACTTCAAGAGAAGATACTGTTAGAATCATCACGCCTACGGGACTGGCGACGATATCAAAGAACTTTAGCAATATTGTCTCTGGCCAGTAAAAACCCTCGTGTAGAGAGAGAGAATGTTGTTCTTCGATCTCTTATTTCGACGGGTGATGCTACAGCAGCAAAAGAATATTTGAATCATATGCAGATTGAAGGAATTCCAGTCAAAGCCAAGACCTGCACTCATATACTTCGAGGTATCTTACGGGCGCGACGACAAGGACGACGTCCAGTCGTACCTTTCAAACATGCAACGAAAGGAAATGATGACTTGAATAAGGCCATCGAAATTCTGCGATCCATCATGACTTCAGGGAGTTATGTTCCGGCTACACTTTGGAGGGAGATCATCCGACGGTTAGGCATGCTAGGTCGACTTGATGATCTTCAAGAATTATGTCTCTTCTTAGCACATTGGTATGGTCCCTCTTCGCCTCGTCGTGATAAAGCATTTCGGGTCCCGCTCGATGTCCCATCCTCTCATCCTCTCCACCCGCTTACGTTTCTCTTCAACAAATCACTTCAGCATGCAATTGTCGAATGGGGATTCATCCACTCCCTTGCACAAGACCACCGTCAGAGAAGCAATAATTATCAAAGCCGACAACTGGATGAGCCTATCCCTTTCCCCAACATCAGCTTCGGCATCCGACTCTTGAAGCAACTTCACGCTCAAGGGGTACATATCGACACTCAAAGCGTCCGCAAAGCTCTACTCCATCGTTTAGTCATTTACTACGGGCCTGGGGTTTCTAACAAGTCTTACAATCGGGTCGGACAGGCAAGAATGGAAGGTCAATTAGAAGTTGTAGCAAATCAGATTGATGATGCTTTGGGTGGTGAATTCTTCGCTGCGGTGGATTTGCCTAGGCTGATAAGGCAACTTAGCCTCAGTAAGTTGGAGGCTTTAGAGAGGAGGAGGAGAATGAGCTTATCTGCTCCTGAGTAAGAGTTCGAATCGGAGGATGTCTTGATGTTGGATGTTTTGACGCTGGGGTTGTCTATCTTGAGATTCCAGCCGTTTAAAAAACAATTGAAAGATAATTAAACATTTAAAGTACACTTTACCGAGTAACCGTAGGACCTATTGACTTCTTCATGTAGGTTTCTCCGGCTAGCTTCGTCATTCACCCGAAGAAATCTCGTCCAGATCGATCTCGCGCTTCCATCTCGAACCACACAGCCTCATCATCCATCAACATTTCTCTTCCACTGTCAATTCTTCTTCCTCCCTACACCAAGATGGACTCTACCATCAACAACAAGCGTCCGCGCGACGAAAGTAACGACAGCGAAGAAGATCTCTTTGGCGCCTCTCCTCCAAGAAAGAAGGGACGAGCAATCGCTCCCGCCACAACACCAATACCACCCGCTCCGATTCTCCTCGCTGGCACCCAGGCCAAACCCAAGCTGGCGACCCCCCACCCCTCCCGCTTCACCCCCTCGGACTCGCTCCTCCGAATCAAGACGCATACTCCTGCCGTGGCGCAAGCAGAAGTCATCTCCAACCAAGTCGCCCAGTCGAGCATGTACAGAGACGCAGTGAAGCTCTACCTCGGGGAGCACGAGCGGAGATTGTCGGTGGAGGAGAAGAACAGGGGGTTGGAGGAGGAGAAGAAGCGCTTGACAGAGGAGGTGGAGCGGCTCCGGGCCGTGTTGAGAGCAAGAGATTCGCCGCTGGCGTTGAGTCTGGCCGCGCCTGCTGTTGCGCCTCCTCCTTCTCCTGTTGCCGCTCCTCCCCCTTCAGAGGAGGTTCAGAAGTCCAGCAGAGAGAAGGACAATGAGATCAAAGAAGCGGAAGCAAGAGTCCTCTCCCTCTCATCCGACAATGAGAAGCTCAAAGGGGACCTTGACTTCACCACAGTGCAGTTCAACAATCACGAACGCACTCTCACACTGATCAGAAACTTCTTTGGGATCACCCAGATCCTCTCTACCTCTGGAGATCTCTTGGTTCTTGAGATTGAGAATCTCCATCACCAATTCAAGCACGATGAACGCGCAAGAATCGACGCGAACTGTGCAGCCAAATATACGCAGCTGTGGAGCGATGAGGTACAGAAGTTGCGAAAGTTGTACGAATTTGAATGCGAGAAGTCACGGTCGGCCGTGAGAGGGGAGCTAGAGATTGCGAGGAGCGAGATCAGAGAGCTTCAGAATCAACAATTGGAGGAGTTGAGAGACGAGAAAGACAAGGCCAGAGTCTTGGGTGGGCAGCTGGTTGAGATGGGCAAGGAGAAGAGTCAACTGACGGATGAGCTGTGGAAGTCAAAGGAGCAGGTTGGAACCTTGAACGGGCGAGTGGATGAGATGGCAAAAGAGAAGAACAAGTTGACCAATCAACTCTCGGAGGCAAATGAGAATGTTGAAGAATTCAATGAGGTGCAACACGAGAAGAACAGATTAGCATATGAACTTCGAAATGCGAGGGAAAAGATCGAGAAGTTGGAGAGTGCAGCATCATCACAACTACAAGCGACGAAGGAAGTTTCTGCGCCAGTATTCGTCTTCCAAACTCCAGTGGCAGCAGTTATCGATCAGCCTGCTGTCCAGCCTTCAGTCAGCACCGCTCCGGTCCTCCAATCTCCCACCACCGCTCCAAACTCTACGATTCAGCCTCCAACTCTCATACCTGCGACCCTTGAATCTCCCATCATCGACTCCTCCCCCACAACCTCCGATCCCACTCTCCGCCCCATCCTCCGCCCTAATCTCCGCGTCCCGAAGATCAAGATCAGAGCCCCAGAAGCACCAGCAAATAATGAAAGCGACCTGAGACACATGCTCGGTTCGTTGACGGTCAGTCCGGCAGCTAGAGGAGGGAGCGAGAAGCATCCCACCGGTCCTCCGCGGAGGAGTGCGCGTCTTGCAAAGAGAAATGGGGTTTGACGTTGCGGTGGGAATATCTTGGTGGAAGAGCACTGCAAAAGTTTGTGTCTGATTAGGTTGATTGTGGGGTATCTTACGGATCTGAGAGATTATTGCGGACGGAATATGAGAAATTGTTGCAGGACGTATGAGAGCGAGATTGATGGATGTTAGGCAAGGCGGATAGATGTTAGGCAAGGCGGATGGATATTAAGCAAGGCGGATGGATGTCAAGCAAGGCGGATGGATGTTAAGCAAGGCGGATGGATGAGAGCGAGAACAAGGTGGATCCGGGGTGGAAACACTCCTCACCGTGCGTTTTCATTCTGGTTCTTCTGGGTTTCGAGCGGGATCTCCGACTTGGCTACGTTGATCCATCGATACACTCCTGTCTGAGTGGTCCCGAAAAGAACAGCGCTGGAATCTGCAAGTGGTTGGTTGACTGGATTCATGGCGGTGATTGAGGATGGGAGATGGATTGGAAGTGCCGCTTGGCACCGCCCACTTTCCTTTTCCTCTTGTCGCCAGCGGAGTCGGTCTATCAGGAACAGCAGCAAACACCAGATCACCATCTTCACTAACGTCTTCTTCTTCTTCTTCAATCAATCAATCCATCGCAGATACGGCACTCCCAAAACCCGAATCTCAATCTCTCTCCCACTAGGGATGACGGGAATGATCGAGGCGGGTACTGGCGGCGCGAGTCGGGATGGTGATAGATGATTCTAGATAGATGAATGGGATCTGATTCGATGAGTGCAGCCTTGATTGATATAAGTGACATGACCACCTAGACTAACATATTGATGAGAGCGAAGCCATGCACCCTTTTGCCTTGCTTACACACTAATAGCAACGGAGAACAGCACTGGAGACGAGTATGGGTCGTTGATTCATGGTAATGCAGTACATATCTCATGCAGACGTTTGAAAGCAGATGAAAGTTTGGGCACATATCACCGCAGTTTTGAACTCAAAGAGGTCTCCTTGTTGATTCTCTGGTTTTTAGAGGTTGGTCTATGTAATTCCAATCTTGTTACATGTCTACGTCCCATATCCGTGGCGCATCTGTTGGGAATAGGGGCAGAGTTTGCATTGAACGATGATAATGATACAGGAAGAGAGCAGATCTACTGGGCCACTAAATAGTGTGTTTGGCACCCGCCAGTCCATCTCCAGAAGATGTATGACACCCAATTCCTGACAACATCTCACCGCTCACGCTGCCATCGTTGACTTCGTCCCAGCTATTCCTCCATCAGAATACATGAGCAAAAGTGACGTTTAGACAATATATACACCCTGGCTGGTTTGAAGGGCAGGTAGATGTCGCTTGTGTGCAAGGAGTTGATTGGACCGCTTCCTGCAGCTGCAAGCCACGGTGCTCCCGCCTAGACAGCCTCTATGCCTGAACATCAACATCAACTCACCTCATGCCGGTGACCGACCATCATACACAATCAATGGCCCTCTGCGGTGCCTGCCAGCGGTTGCAGATCCATCTCCTGCCCGACCCCGTTGATGACAGTAGTCAGAGCATCTATTCGGGCGTCCCTCACTCCACCACCGGCGTGCTCCTGGTCAGCGCGCAGAGCTGCCCCGGCTGTGCGCTCATCGCAGAGTCTTTTCTCAGGGTTGGCCATTACCACACCCCTAGAGCCGTGGTCGAGGAGAAACTGCGCGTGGAACCATCAAGCCCGGTCTTGTTGAGAGCTGGACGGAGGGGGGAGGATGGAGCGGGAAGGGGAGCACGGTTGGATGCTATCGAGGTTCTTGTGGCTCATGGAAAGAGCTTTATGAGAGGGAGGATCCATTTGTATGCCCCAAGAGGTGAGATCGTCATCCACGGCGCTGGACTTTGCTGAGCGGACAGGGAGTTCTGCTGTTCTGTCTGGAGATGTCATTGAGAAGCCAATGCTGGCTGATGACACCCGAAGACCAAGCGAACTGGTTCAAGAATGGCTGGATGTATGCGTCTCGCAGCATGCTCCATGTCGCATTGATGATTCTGGCGATCAAGCCAGTGAGATAGAAACAAAAGGGGTACCTCCCGTCCAACCGCGTCGTCTCATCAGAGTATTCGAGGCGAGTGATGGAGGCACGAAGCCAAATCCGAGACTGGTCGAGCGCTGGCCGCCGAGCCATGGTGATTACTATGTGGCCCTCAGCCATTGCTGGGGCCCTCCTGACAAACGCCCACTGTGTACAACCAAGGCCACCCTCGCTCAGCACCTGCTACAGATCCCTTGGCATCACCTCCCGCAGACGTTCCAAGACGCGATCTCGCTCTGCGCCGATCTCTCGATCCAATACCTCTGGATCGATTCCTTGTGCATCGTCCAAGATGACGAAGAGGACTGGAGGCGGGAATCCAAGATCATGGGGAGCATATACGAGAATGCCCGGTTTACCATGGCGGCGTCCTCGGCCGTCAACTCCACCGAGGGACTCTTCAAGGTGAGGAAGTCTCTGCATCTGGTCGAGATTCCATATCACGAATCTACAGCAGAGGGCGAGAGGAGAGATCTGGTACTTGGCTACATCGAACCCGATCTGGACAAATGTCTGTCTTCATCGCCGTTGAACCAGCGAGCGTGGGTGATGCAAGAATACTACCTCTCGCGTCGGACTGTGCACTTCACGGCTCATGGCCTCGTGTGGTCGTGCCAGAACGGCAAACGGCCACAGACGCGACACGTGCGGAGTGAGTTCGGGACCAGCTGGGAGACGGTCTTTGAAGACGACTGGAAGACACTGGTGCAGAGCTACACACGACGAGCACTCACGTACAAATCCGACAAGCTCGTCGCTTTGGAAGGCCTTGCAAGCAAGTTTAGGTATCGTCACCGTGGTCGACAGCTGAGTTATCGGCACGGGCTGTGGTTGGGCGACCAGCCGCACGATCTGCTGTGGTACGGCGAGGGCAGACTCGCCCGCGACATGGGCAACGGCATCCCGTCCTGGAGCTGGGCTTCTACCACGGGCGCCATCTCGTTCAAAGAATCCGTGTTTGCAGACCCCGAGGTCTTCCACGCAAGACTCGGCCTCCCACCGTCGCAGGGCGTGGCGTTACGCGGAGAGCCATCCAGCTCCCATCTCAATATGAACGTGCTAGCCAGAAGAATCGATGACCTGGACGGCCCGGTCCAGTGCCAAGCCTTCTGCGTCGAAGACCTCCAGGATATGGGCTCCACCGGCCGGATGCACGACGACTACCGCAACGGCCACCTCCATGCGGCTCCGACGTTCATCTTCCGCTCGGGCGGAGACAAGCTGGGCTGGGGCGTATTCGACGCACACGAGGCGCCGCCCGGGCCCGTGTTCTGCGTGCCGCTGCTCAGGCAAAAGGTCTGGGAAGGCTTCGCCACGTCCGCGGAGCAGTATTTCCTGTGGGTGCTGCTCGTGACACCTGCTGTGGACGCCGACCAGTACACACGCGTGGGATGGGGTCTGCATTTCGTCCCTGCGTGGTTCGATGACTTAGCCGCGAGAGAAATCCGTCTTGTGTGATGGCCCATATCGGAGGGACAATCTCTCTCTGCTCTCCCCTACCTCATATAATCAAACAGTTTCGGTCACTGCACGCTACAAGCGCAACGATTAACCGGGCTCTCTATCTGACCTGAGATGTAGTAGTGTCGCAGTCATGAAGAAAAGCACATTCAAAGAGAAGCAGATATCCTGCAACAAATACGCATCTTCTCTGGTGATGGTACACTCCAGGTAACTCCGCACCGCTTCACAGTAGAACCGCAACACCAACCCCATCTCCAGCACCTCTATTTCCGGAAACCGAATCCTGATTTCTCCCATGATCTCTACTCGGCCTGGACTCTGAGTGCTAGCTCTCTCTGGCTCACGCACTCGAGTCCGGTTTAGTTACTACTTGACTCACAAATCTAGAGTTCTCTGTCATCTTCAAGAATGTGAGTGCTGTGTTACGGATCATTGGAGAAATGTAATTTATTCCGACAAAATATATAACGTCGTGATAATAAAGATATACCAAAAAGAAAGGTCAGAGCATAGAATATGCTATTGTTATCATCCTTCAACACCAGCATCCTATTGATGAACAGGGATGCCATTTCCGCCATCAGTTGCCTTCAACCAGTCTGCAACTCCACCCTCGTTACCCGCATTACCTGCAACGATTCGCTCGACGTTCACGGGACCGGCCAGATCTCTCTCCTTGATAACATACTCTTTCAACACCAGATTATTGCCATCCTTGTCAGTCTTGCACCACTCGTATCCTTTCCCTCCCGCTTTGGGCCCTGACGTCCAACCCTGCAATCCGCCAGCATCTATCTTCCCACTCTTCTCCATCACCTCTCTCCTGAAGCGTGCTACGGGATGCACTTGCTCGTTTGTGATACCCAGGTCTTTCAGATCCTTCGTTATCATCTTGTCGGGGTACGAACGCTTCCAGATATAGGAGTCGTTCTCAACGACAAGCTCGGTTTTGCATTGACCCGGCTGTCGTCGTGCCTCGCCTGCCCAGGTCATCATGCCCTGGAAGCTGTCGATGAAGTCTGCAGTGCCCCAGCCAACGGAGAGAGGCGTTTGAGGAGGCTCCTCCCATATACTAGGGAGGGAGTTGTAGATTCCCTTGACTGCGCGCATGGGTAGACTTGAAATCTTTGGCTGATCGTGATTGTGGTACTTTCTGTAGTACATGGATTTCAGGAGCTCAATACTCTCGTTCAAGGATTGCTGGAACATGGTTTCATCAAAGGCAAGATATGGCCGGACGCACTCCACCATCCATGCAAATGTTATATTTGCCATTTCTGCAGGACGGCTTAGCTCGGTCTAGAAATTGTGAAGTGGAAGAAACTTACGCTCTCCGTCGCCTTTTCCTTCAGCTGTGTCTGAGGATCCGCCACCGATATTGATATGGACACCAGGAAACCAGACTTGCAACAGTCTGGATTCGATATCGGGACAGTCTTCGGGCAAGTACCACAGCGTAGGTGAAAAAGCTTTGCGGTGCTCATCGAGTGCAAGAGCCTGGAAGGCATGTTCGATATCTGTTACATATCAGCCGTGGGGGTTTTTTTATTGCAAATTTTCATGCTCCTTACTCTTGTTCAATTTGACATTATGAAACTCGTGCTCCGTTCTTGAGCTGCTGTTGTTAGTCCATCGGCCATCAGGTATTCCCAGCGCTCCAACGGTATCCCATACACCGACGACTTTGACATCACGAGACTTCTCCGTGCCCAACGGATTGCGGTGTGATGGGATTTCCCACATGATGATATCCTCCTCCGCCGTGGTCTCTCGCTTTTTCTTTTCCCACTCCTTCCAGAGTTTGATAGCGGCAGGGGTGGTAGCCCTTCTCCCCTCGGTGAATTCCTTCCAGGCCTGGGTCTCTCGGAAGCGTTTTGGAGCGTATTCATTCTCCTTGGTGGGGATGTTCTTCTTGTAGATCGCGTACACTTCAGGGAAGATCTGCATGTCCCTAGGCTTGAAGACACCAAGATCTGCCACCAATCCAGCCACTGCTCGTGCGGTGTAGGCACCCCGCGAGAAGCCGAAGCAGAAGATCTCGTCGCCCGGAGAATAGTTGAGGACGATGAAGTTGTAGGCCTCGATCACGTTGACGGCGAGACCGTCGCCAACGGCGCCTTGGCGGCTCTTCTCCAGGGAGGTGAGGGAGCCGGTGCCAACACCAGAGTCGTAATACACGAGCTGCTGCCATACTCTACCATCATCGCCCTTGCCGCTGCGGGCAAGGGTTCGGCATAGGCGTGTGACGTTGGATGGGATGTTGGCCTCGCCAGAGACGGAGGATTGCCAAGTGCCATCACAACAAATGATGATGCGTTTCGGGACGACGGTTAGGTCTGACATTGTGAATAGTGAAGGTTATCGAAGTGCTGCGATTGAAGAATAAATGAGGGTTATATGCTCTGGAGAAAGTGAGATCTCGTCCCTATATAAGTAACTTGACCCTTTGTTGATACAGGGGGTGAAGGAGCGGCGGGAGGGGGGGTGCCTATGAGGGAATTCCCGTGCAATTCTCTCCTGAAGAATCAACATCCTTCTACCCATTCATCAATATCAAGCCTTTTCTCCCTCTGAAACAAGATAATGACAGATCCGTGCTGTACAGCTATTGAATGTGTCTCGCGGAGATGCCGAAGAATTGAATCAAGGCTGGAAGCGGGACGCTCTCTCTCGGCATCTTCGTCGAGTGCGCGTCAATCACCTCCCCATGGGGGAGATGGGGATGTCGAGATTCTGCGCGTGGCTGGCTGCTGGGCCCGATCCAGAGAGGGCTGAACATGCACGCCCATTCGGGAGCGCTGGACTGACGGTTCAGCCCGCTCCCGCCTCGCCTCCGTGCCAAAGGTGTATCAGCAAATTTGGAATGGAGACAAAGTTTCAAAATGGTTCCATCTGAGATTTGGTGGTCACGTACAAGGTGTTGATGCGAGCGATGCGAGGCGACGGAAACGAAAAACACGAGAAGATAATTTCAACCGATATCTCAAAAAGCTGTCGCATGAATTCGCAAGAGGTTTCCGAAAAGAAATAGCTTCTGTGGAAACATATGCCGTAAACCCCGCGGCGCTCCTGGCTCATCTTTTATTGACCCATAATTGAAAGACACACTTACCAACAAAGCAAGTCGTCCCGAAGATGTCTAAGACCACATGCTTCATAAAGCCCACCTCCTATCTTATGAGCACAACGCCAGTTTCACAAAACCGCTTAAAATGGAAAGGCACTTCACTCACAAGGTGAGGCTTCATCTGCACCTCAACACCAAGCCACCCCTTATTTTGAAATCTTTCAATCACAGCACTAGATTGCTTTGTGCGACCATCCCCTAGACTCTGGCGTGTTGTGGTTCACGACTCATGAAATAAAAAGTAAATTCCCCCTCTCTACCCCAGCGAGTCAGATCAAACGTCACTCTACCCAGCTCTATGAATCCAAATCTCTTGTACAGTGCCAGGCCGGGCGCGGTAGACAGAAGACGAATAGATAGTTGCTCACTATCGGCCAGTTGAACTCCCCACTCGAGGAGAGCAGTTCCGGCCCCTTTCCTCTCCTGGTCTGGCAAGGTATGCAAGGCGTCTAGCTCTGTGATGTAGATAATAAGTATTATTCTCCTGCCAGCTCAATGATTTTGAGCAAAGTATTGCAGGGGAGTTGAAAGGATGATCTGTAGGACTTACCGATATACTCCAACGGTGGAGCAGGCAGTTTTTTCCGCATGGCATCCAACTCCAGAGATGCCTGATCCGGAACTCGAGGATTCATCCCAATGGGCTCCCCATCGACATAACCCTCATCCCTCTCCTTCGCATATCTCTTCAAATTCTCCTCGCTCTCCCCATCGACTCCCATCCGACCACCCCGGCTCCGGAGCTCCGCGAGCAGCCTGTCATACACACGATCGGGCAGGGTCCATCTCGCAAAGGCAATGGCCGTGTTGTCCTGAGCGCCGTCGAGGAGCTTGAGATGCCATGCGTTTGGCCGGGAGAGTTTCCCGGCCGAGAAGCGCAGGCTGAAGTCGGGGATCATCTCTGGGATGGACAGGTTCGGATACTGGAGTCTGAAGTAGGCATTGTCTTCATACGAATAACAGAATATGGCACTGACAATCTCGCGATCCGCTGCTGTTATTGGTGCGAGTGTAAATGGAGGCATCTTATACAGCCGACGGCAAAAACACCAGACAGTTTTTTGAGTATCAATTCGAAATATTTGTTACACCAAAATTCCTCATCACCTTGAGTATTCTAGATGCGGAAACTGTGGCGTGATAATGGAGATGAAGAAGCGCTGTACCCCACTTCATGTCAGCAGAGGACACATGTCATGATTCAGGGATTGCAGATAGATGCTCGCTGAGAGTGGGAGCTTACTCAGCTTATTATAGCTGTGCTTGCTCTTCTATAGACTTGCTTTCTCTTGCCATCTAATCAATATCGAATGTGTGGCGGTTATACGTAGTTTGAGGCGCCAATGCTGCAACAGGGAATGGATTACTTGACATTCCATGGAAGGATGGAATTACTCGCAGATATATACTAATCATTTTGTGTTGTGTTTTGAGAATAGCAGGTGCACAATATACAAACGAGATTATACAGCTGGTTGTTATCATGGTATAGGTTAGATCAAATCTCTCTATATGACGTAGAGATCTCTGAACGATACTAGTTTCCTACAATAGCAGGAAGCAAATAAGGAAAATAAACAAGAACAAATGTGAGGGTTTAATTATCTATATGATAAAGTTCATGCCAGAGCAGCGTAGCAGGGCCGAGTTGACACCAGTACTTCCCCGTCTCTACTTCGTATCTGACCCGGGCGTAGAGGTGGTGTTGTGTCCCAGCTCAACCTCAGAGCAGGTGGATTCGACTTCTATCCGCCCCGGCTGGTTTCCTAACCATGTGGAAGTATTGTGCTTATATCGATCGCTGCGCTCTTGCATCCAGCTTCAGTTGAAACCTGTATCGGAGGTGATTGGGCGGGAGATGACACCGGGAGAGCTAACTGCGATATGGTCTTCAGGGACGACGACGTTTTGTCGAACGAATAACCTTGTGGATTTTGTGGCCTCTAGTTGCTGGTTAAGTGATATGTGCTGTGCCAAGTTGGGTAGCTGATTTGGCTGGCTCCGAGCATACTGATCGCCATCATCACTGGGCTTGAGGAGGAAGATGGAGAGATCGATGCCGCGAAACAGTGGCAGGAAGATGTTTTTCTTGGTGACGGCCAAAACTTTTCGTCTGCGCTGCTGGACGGAAGAGAGAGTGTGCTATCGGTGATTTCGGCTCGTGGAACAAGACTAATATCCAGTTGTAAGCCTGCGTTGGTCATTGAGAATGGCCGGTTTTCGGTCTGCCCTTCCAGACCCAAGCCAATCCCTTTACATTTCTTAAATTCCTTGGGACATTCGGCAAGTAGTCCGCGGTACGAGTGGGACACAAAGTCATTGCTCGACCACAAAAATATTGAGTGGTCGTTGCTATGTTTGATGATTTCTTCTTGCAGCCTGATGAAAGCCTTGTCACCTTCACCATATAATAGGGGAATGTTGATATCAAACAAGCCAAGTAAGAGAGGCATGTCCTCTGTTCTGTTGTTTGGCGTTGAGCGGCCCAGACATCTTTTCAGCAACGCACCATTCTGTGGTACGGAACTGATTTCCAAGGACCTAGACTGGGATACCTGCGATCTTATGTATCTCCAATTTAAGATCTGTTTTCCATCCGATCCTGCTCCAGTCAGGAGATAGGAATAATAAAAGAGCTGGAGCAATCAACTCCTGCAACGTCCAACCTCTTGTAAACCATCTGCTGAGGTCCATGGCACCACCGGACACGTCAGCCAAATAGGCTAAGCATAGATGAGACTTCTTGTACCACTATACATTGAATTTATGGCTTCCGTTAGCTCAGCACTACTGCTCTTATCGATACAACAGGTATCTATCCAAAGAAAGTTTTGAGCCATGGAGCGCGCAATCTCTATCGCCTTGCGAATCTTTTGGTAGCCACTCTTCGCTTCGATTGTGGAGATAGTCTCAGGGGAATAAACGGGCGCTAGCATATGATGTGAAGGGTGAACCGCCAACATCTCCTTGTACGAGACTTCCTCATCTTCCCAGGTATGAGAGAGGATGCAGTATTGCGGGATATTGGCACCGAGAAATTTGCGGAATTTGAGAGTCTTTGTATCAATGAGTCGCATATTGACCACGATTTTTGCTCTTAAGGGAGGCACAGCTTGGGTAGTGAGGATAAAAGATGCTTCGAGGTTGGGTCAAGAGTGGATTATGTCACTGAGCCGCCCATTCGCAGAGGTCAGACTGTAGCGCAGCAATGCATGAGCGTGCATGAGGCGGATGATGGCTTCTCTACTAATTCGCATCTTCCACTCTTTTCTTTCTTGTAATATGTCTCTATTTCATCCGGTCTGATAAGATCAGACGTGGGTGAGGGTGAAGAAAAAGAGATTAAATGATAGGTGGTTGAAGTGATGTTGATTTTTCAAGAGGGAAATTCCTAGGAAATTCTCTGATATACATGCTCTCCGGCTGCTCTTTCCCAGCCCGTCCACAGGTGGAGAGATGAAAGGCGATAGTTCCGAGATGAAAGTAAGTATCCAGGAATTCAGATGAAAAGAAATCGAGAAAGATTCTTTGGAAGAGATTTACGACCCGGTGTGCGTCGATTGGGGTTTTGACAATTAAAGCATCACAAACCAAAGTCGCTCGTACAAATACGCAACCGGTCAACACCAACCCACACAACCATCTCTCGCTCTGCGCCTTCGAGGTCGGTTTTAGATAAGGGGTTAGGGCTCGTAGATATTGAAAAAGTCAAGGTTGCTCGTCCAGATTCACTAAATGATACGCATAACCACAATGTCTTGCGCAATTCCAGATATTGGCTGTTACTCAAACAACGTATATTCTTCGCTCACTACTCAAGATACAACCACCGACCGACCGAATCGCCAACGAAAGTAACGCAGCCTCCAACTATCCCATCCTAACATCGTAAGTCATAATGCTTTTGGTCATGTTTATCCTACGATCGTGCAGCCTCTAATTCCAATTCCAATTGTCGGATTCGCTCGCTCTGATCCTCACTACCACTTCCCACTTTCATCTTCAAAGTATCAACCTCCTGTGCTAAGAGGCCAATTTTCTCGCTTTGAGCGGTGATTGTTCTAGTCTGTGCTTCGAGAAGACTCTTAATCTGTAGTAATGATGCTTCTACTGCTGAGTTGTTGGATGAAGCAGTCGCGGAAGTCGAAACAGGGGCTGGTGTTGCAGAAGCAACAGGAGATTGGATGGATCGTGTTGTAGGTTGAGAAACAGGCTCTGGCTTGGATGGAAATGTTCTGGTAGGCGAAACAACTTTAGGCTCGACTCTTATCGCAACAGGAACTGGGACATGTTTCTGAACAGGTTTTGAAATCTCTTCAAAGCTTGAAGTCTCATCATCAGATGATTCTTCCTCCTTGTCTTGGAATTTTGACGCCATGGCTGAAATTGAACCCTTTTGTTCTGCCATGGTTGGTGGGGGGGATCGCTGAATAGGAGCTGGTACTGGCTCCTCCTTCTTGGGAGCAGGAGCAGGAGCGGAGGGTTTTGCTACAACGGGTGCTGCAACAGGTGGTGGCTTGTAATCAGATGGAACTTCTACCGGAGCATTTCCCTCATAAATACTCTCCAAGTCAATCTTTGCTGGAATTCCATCCTTTCCAGATAACCATTCCGCAGCAGACATAGCAGGCTTAGCACCAGTTGCTGGTGGGTAGATATCAGACTGGAAAACTTCTGCTCGTCTCGGTACGGTGAAAGATATAGGTTCGATGTAGGAATCATTGACGGTCTTGTATGCCTTCATAACTTCATTTTCACGGACCTAGAAAGTCAGAATGATTTGTCACAGTCTCGGCCAACTCACATTGATGCCACGTCTTGGAACGAATGCCATTCCTCTTTGCGGATCTCCAGATTTGTACTCGGAAAGGAATTCAAATTTGTCGTTTTCATACTCAAAGTAACGGATATTACCATCACTATAAAGGTTAACAGAGAAAAAAGCCGCAGTGCTCCTACATACCCTTTTCCAGCAAGGTACAAACATTGTGTTCCATCATCTGCATTTTGTCAGCAACTTCCTTTGAAGTGCAATCGACTCACCCCAGAAAGGCATGCAAACACCCGAGATGGAGTCCAAGACAGTAAATCCACCAATTGGCTCTCCGAGATTTCCCACATCCCACAGAGCCATCTGACGATCACTCATCTTGGAGAAACCAGTTGTAGCGACACGATTGTGTTCTCCCATCCAAACAACTCTACTATTCTTTGCTCCACTATGACCCGGTTTCTCTTGTGCGGGTCTTTCTTGTCGAACATCCCATACTCGTAACTTCTTGTCTCGAGAGGTTGTGACTAGCATTGCTCCGTTTGCACTCCATGACAAGCTCTGAACGATATCTCCGTGTTTCAAAGTATGGTGCGGCTTTCCAGTGCCAATATCCCACAGCTTAACTGTATAGTCGCCAGATGCCGATGCAAGTATATTTTCAGCCGCAGGATTGAAAAGGACCTGTCCGACTTTCCTGTGAATTGTTAGGGGAGCCTACATCGAACAATCCACCTACCTCGAATGCCCCGCCAACTTGCTAACAGGCGCAACATCTGCGGGCTCCTCTGCGTCGCTTTGAAGCGTGAATCCCTGCGGAACCTGCCATATAAAGACTTTTCCATCATCAGATCCAGAAGCTATGAGGCGATCATTGAAAGGATTCCTATGTCCATCAGTGAGATTCAACCCCTCTAACTCCCACCACCTACCAATCCGTGTCTAACACCGGCGCAGTATGACCTCTGAACAAGGGAATCTGTTCTGGCAAACGTCCTCTCTCATTGATAGGTATAACTGCAAAGGCGCCTCCACCGCTTGATTCCCAGTTCACCGCGAGAAATTCTGGATTGGCCTTGACCTTGTCAGCACCCCACCATCAGAGGATTCGGCTTCGTACCTTCACCAGATTGGTATCCCACGCATTGCGACTGATATGAAGGTTGTCGTAGCAAGATTCTTTCTTGGTGGGCTTCCCAAAGACATGTCCTGCTGGATGTCAGCTTGCTCTCGTGCTCCAGCTGACGAAACCTACGATACTTCGACGCGCGCACAAAACGGCCTGCCATTGATGATCAGAGATGCCGAGTGGCTGCAGAAATAAATATGAATGTGGTGTTGAATGTATATGTTCTTAGGGAACCAAAAGCTCGATTTCGTTGTTACTCGGGGAGGCTGAGCTTCCTGGCGATGTTTAGATGTTTGGAACAGGCGGGCGCAAGTCAAGTTGCAAGTCAGCGATTGGAAGTCACGTTGGATGATAAGCAAGGGAGGCAAGTGTTTCAACCCCTATTCACTTCCATGCAATTTATTTCTGTTTTATCTTAATGATTCTTGGTATCACTTGTGTTCTGTTTCAAGTTTCTTTCATTCAGCAGTAGAGCTCTGGATTGGCTGGGCACTGACGCCGAGTGAAGGGCTGTCGGCTCCGCCAATTTTGTTTTAGTACTCGGATCACTTTAAATAAGCCCAAATTGGCCAATTGTGCTTCAGTTACGCAGTCGCATGGTCTAATGGTTATGATATCTCGTTCACAACACTTGAACATGTCCCGAGATGGTTCTGAGTTCGATCCTCAGTGCGACTATTGTATTTTATTTTTCTCTCTCGATTTTTTTTGGGCTTAGTAGAGTTTGTAAAGATATTAGACCAACCCATTTCTGGGTCTTTTTCAGTGTTCTATCATAAAGAATCTGGCATCTAGTGCCAAGCGCCTTTGGGGGGATTTTTTTCTTGCCCTATCTTTGCCGGTATAGAACCCTACCTATGCTGCTTACCCCGCTTCACAATCTTTTCAAACCGACATCTCTAAGCCCATATTTCTCTCCTCACTCTATCCTCCATAATTCTCATCTTTCTTTTCCGTTTTCTGGCTACCCACGCCTCTTCTATCTCCAACTTCATCCAGATTTATCACGTGGTCTCAACACAATTCCGAACTGCATTTCACCTTCCAAGTTGTAGAGGTTTGAAGAAGGAGGACGGCTTGAGACAATGTTTGATCATGGTAACGTAGTGTCATTGTTGAAAAGATAATACATATGTGAAGGATGATTCATACTCTTCTTCCGGGAAGTGATATTGCTTACGAGACTAGCTGAAGCTGCATCTTGCTCGTCAACAATATCGAATTGTAGGTTCCCGCGCATGGTTTGTCCAATCGATGGCTATTCGAAACCCAAACACCGTTGATCCGTCATAATACTCGGAAAACCGCACCCTACCACCTGCTGTAATCATGAAAGTCATCTTCAAGCATGGAAGGCGTCCTCGACGCCCTGAAATCCCGATTCATCAACTCCCGCTCAACCCAAACAAAATTCAAACACGTCGCCCGGAACTCATCCCAGTTCTGTAACCCGATTCCCATTCCTATCCTAACCATCAGGCCGACGAAATAATCCTTCTCGGGCGTCCCTTCGGCAGCGGCACCACCGTTCAACAAGATCCAGACGAGAACACCAGGTATCCTTGCCCAGGTCTTCTCGATGCCAGTCCTCTGCAGCAACGCCTTGAGAAGCAGCATCGGTTCGCGATTGATCTCATCCGCAAAAGGAATGCCGTATACCACGGCCCGGCGATAGATCCTCGCTCCGAGGAAACAAGCTCCGAGGACGTACTTGTCGGATTTACAATTTGTCTGCAAGAGAGTCGAGAAAGAGACACCGATGACGAATTCCAGACACCGGTTTCGCGCCGCATTGCTATTCCCCTCGCCCAGCTCCTGGAATGGGGAATCGGGATCTGAATTACGGAAGGTTGTCGTGCTCTCAAGTAATTCGTAGATGATGGCGCTGATCTGTTTGCCGTGGAGGGGGAACGATTCGATCTTGTCCATGTCGCCGCAGTCTAGGAGGGGGGAGCTGGAGGCGAATTTACGGAGGGGAGAGAAGGGAGATTGAAGGGTGGCGGCGAAGGGTTCATTGGGGAAGAAAGCAGATGTGGTGCCTTCGAAGGTGGCGCTGAGCATGTCGCATCTACAAGAGATGTTAGGGGAGATGGGAATAATGACGACGAACATACAGCATGATGAGCTTGGCGAGGATGCCATTGAAGCCTAGATTCTGTATACCTCCTCTCAAGTCGATCATTCTCTTCAAGACTTGCTTGTGGGGATCATTCTGTATAGGACCACCTCTGATATGGTTCTGGAGCCAGTTAGCATTCGAAGAGAGACAGCAAAGAGATAAATACCCCAAAGCGTGCTAGAATGAGGACGGCAGCAATGTTGGAGTCGCTGATGGCCATCTCTGGATCCTCGAGGTTGCGCTTAATCAGCTCGAGGGTTTTGCCCTTCAAGATGAAATATTCCGGTCCAGGTTCGGAATCGGTCAGCTGAAGGTGAGAGACAGAAGCAAACATTGTCGCAGCGAGAAGCGTTGGGTCGGCATAAGTGACAGGTATCCATACCGTCTTCATGGACGGTTGTTTTGTCTCTCCAGGCGCAAGACCACATACTGCGGGGGCGACAACAGTAATCCCTTGATAACATAATCAGTATGGTGAGTTGAGAGGAAAAGAAGCGACTCACAATGATCAAGATACTTGCGGAGTGATAAGTTCCTAGTTGATAAGGAGATGCTCGTGAACGGATCGACCCTCCCGCCGCCAAGAATGCTTAAGAGGGAGGGTTGCTGCAAGTCTTCCTGGTTATCAGGCGCATTATCAGTTGATTCTGGGGAAGTTCCGGCACATCGTACGGTCTGTCCTATCAGAATCGTGATTAGTGGTGTGTGCAGTTGTGAAACTTGCGAAACATTCTCAGAGCTTAGTTCATTATCCCAATTCGGCCACTGGGCGGAATAAGTGATCCTTGGGTCGTCCGACGTCGACCGCTCTTCGGGCGAGCCTCATGACTCGCCAAGCTAGCCGTTCAACTACATATGGGGGTGCAGTGTTGTAGTCGTTATACCACACAACTCATATTTGCATACTTGGACAGACTCCATTGCCTTGAAGAGGAGGGGTCCGAAAGGGGAAGAAGACCGCTGTTACCTACCGCCGCTTTCTTGACTGCTGCTGCTTGCGCTGCTTGAACTGCCTGGGCGTGCTGTGATTTCAACAAGCGCCTCTGACGCTTCTGTACGACGGCGACGCCTCCGGTAGCTCCTCCCTCTCGCTTGATGCGTTGTTGATGACTGTACGCTCTGGCCTGGGACTTGACGACCTGGGTGATGTGCTTGGAGTTAGAATGCTTCGGGTTCACGTCCACGAAAACAAAGGTTCTCGTGTGGGCGGTTGGGCTCTCCATGCTCGGGAAAAGCTTCCAGCTGGTTACGAGGGAGACACTCCCCAGATTAAGATAGATCCTGATTTCTGTCGCCCCTGGGTCGAGGAGGATTGCCTGTGTAAATCCTGTTCTGTCTGCCAGTATTGGACCGATGTTGCCCGTCTGGGGAAATGGGGCTAGTGTGGTGAGTAAGCAACCTGCAGGACGGCAAATGGGTGGGGCTCGCTTAAAAAGGAGAGCCACGGTGTGCGATATGCAGTAATATTGACTTTGGCCTGATTCTACCTATGCAAACCGATGGCTTTTCATCTGGATATATATGCTCAACTTGTACAAAGCGTACGGACAGACCGTTGGCACCTCCCAGTGCGCGGTTTCACAATGCCGATAGATTACAGATCATGAAGGTGGGGGGGTGCCCGATCACTTGGCATGCATCATACGAGTGGCTGAAATGCAGCCCTTCTGCACTTTGCGCCTCGTTTATATCCAATCTCGTCTTAGTAGCTCCAAGTCTTGGCGGCATCTGATCCGATTGCGTTCTAGCGCATGCGGCTTTCTGTGCACAGCCTCAGCCTCGACCGCTGGGCCCTCGTGGATTGGCCCAAGAGGGGCGGAGGGCCAGAATTCACTTGGAGGAAACAGGGGGTGGAAAGCATCCAAGCTACGCGACGTGCGTGCACAGCCTCCGCCCCTAAATCTTTCTAGCTCCGCAACGGGACTGGGCGGCGGAGGACCCACAACAACGTGGGCAGTGATGGAGGGGAGGGACCAGTCGACGCCGGCTGGACGTGCACAGCCCCAGCCCGGGGCGCCACTGGCTTTGGTGGAGGAGCGGAGAGCCAACGAGAAGTTGCACTTGGCACGTTGATCCGGGAGTGGAGGCCACGAGGTCTGGAGGGCCTCGGAGGTGTGGGAGGTGTGGGAGGTGTGGGAGGTGTGGGAGGCAATACGAGAGCGGGAGCTGGATGACCAGGAACCACCACGCGGCATCCAGGGGGTTTGACAGGTGGAGGGATTCCACCTAGGAGCGGACCACGAGGCACCAGGGGTTTATGACAGGTAGATGAAATCGCCAGGAACGGACCACGCGGCATCAGGGGTGGGTGACAGGTAGATGGAATCGCCAAGACCGGACCACGAGGCATGACAGATGGAGGAGATGCATGGCAGGGGGACCACGCGACGACGGAGGGCCTGATGGGTGGGTGGAACGCTCCGAGATGCCAAGATCTGGAGCGGACGGAGGACGTCAAGACGTCAAGAGACTCGAAGATGTCGAGATGACCATGGGGAGGGTGGGGAGGTGGGGTGGGAATTGCTGCGGGACTGTGAGAGCTGAAAGCTCAACAACCCTTGGGTATGCCTGATGGGTTGGAGATCCTGTATGACGCCAGAGCGAGAATAAGATGCGATAGGGGGATGTGAACACCGGAGTCAGACGCGGCGCATGAGGAACACGTGAAGCGGAGCGGATTGCTTGGTCATTCCGCCATCCCGGCGGCGGTAGTGCGCCCCATCGCCCCTTGAGAAGACATTACTGCTTGGTCATACCATCTACCATCTACCTTCACTTCCCACAACTGGAATCTTCCATCCCCATTCCCATTCTTCTCATCGGCGATGCCGTTCATTCAGCCAGCGCCCACCATCTCAGCTTTGAAGTTATACTTTGGGCGCATGTACCAATCGGGAAGGTGCCTGTCCACTTCCCACTGTGACAAGGCTGGCGCTTGACAATTTCTCAACCCCAAAGAATTGTCTGTCATCGCGACCGATTATTCATCAGACAACGACAATTCATGGCCTCGTCCTCCATCTACCGCCCCTGGACAGAGCGACCAGAGAGATTCGGCTTCTGACTTTCCTGCCTTGCGACACGACGGCACCCCAACCTGCAGCCTGAAATATGTGTCGTTGAATGATCACCCGCAATACACAGCATTGTCCTATACTTGGGGCGATGCCTCCGTTACTCGGAATATACTTGTCAACGGACATGGTTTCGCCGCGACGACCAACCTTGCAGTAGCTCTTCAACATATCCCAGAGCTTTGGATGCAAAGGTTTCCAGAGCGTTCCTTGGAAGACCTTAGCCTCTGGGTCGATGCTATTTGTATTGACCAGAGTAACGAGATTGAAAGAGGTCATCCAGTCATGTTGATGGCAAAATTGTACTCCGAAGCCGAAGCTGTCATGGCGTGGCTTGGACTGGATGATGAGGACGTTGGCTTGCTGTTCTGTTTACCATGGATCTACCGTACTGGCACCGGGTCTGGACTCTCCAAGAGATGGTTTTGGCTAGGAACCTTTTATTTTGCACTTCTGGTCGCTATGTGGAGTGGGAGATGCTCAACTCCACAGGAGAGGTTGTAGATATCGTTGGGACAGCGATGAGGCAGCTGAAGTTCAAAATGCCCGAATTTCTGAACGAGCGCATGGCTGTGGATAATTATTTACGAGCCCCATACGATGGCAAGTCTCTGTCAACGTCTAAAAAATTATCTAAAGTCCTTGCACAGGACTTTTCCCTGTCGGCCTGGTACCAGACTATACTTCTGCTACAACTGTTAGCCAACTCTACAGCGAGTATACTCGCCTTTTTCTCGAATTCAATAGAACCAATAGAACCAACCCTGCTCTAAAGCAATCTCAGTCATATCTTCACGAGCTTGAATTCTTAGGTTCTCGTGGCCTTGGCTCATTTAAAAACACTCTGCATTTACCTTCATGGGCTCCGAACTTCCCAGAGGAGTGTGAAATACGGACACAAGGTTCAGGAAGGGTCTTCATCGAAGGCAATGCTGATTTTGAAATATTCCCTTCTTCTGCAGATATAGCGGTCGTGGCCGGGGATATTCTTCTAGTCTCAGGATTGCTGTGCGATCAGATTCAGCATATTCACTGTGTGGTTAGTGAGGATACCTTCAGGAACAAATCCATATACCAGTTCTTTGCTAAATTTCTCAAAACGCACACTATACTGGTAGCCCTGTTTCACCACTTCAATCAGTACTTGAAGTCATATATAACATGAGATATAATAGATGGCCTCCTACCGTAGACGAAAATGCAATTATCTTCGCACTTAGATTCTTGCGACTTTTAGTCAGGTTGGATACTCTTGAGCAAAACCGTAAGGATAACGATATCATGCGACTCCGTGATTATCAAGATATACTTGCAGGTCTAGGAATCGACTCGTCAAATTTCAATACCTCGTTCATGCAGAGATTTTGTCCTAGCTATACCGGAGAACAACGAGACTGGAGTAGGTATCTTCTGGAAGACTTAGCGGGAGACATGAGAGCCAAACACTTTGACTTTCTATACTTTCCTAACAACGCCAATTATCTTGGAGATAGAGCATTCTTCGTGACCAACGGCGGACTTGTAGGCCATTGTCCTTTGGGAACGCACCTTGGTGATCAAGTATACATCTTATATGGCTCTCCATGCCCCGTGATTTTGAGAGAGGTAGATGAGCACCGTGTCCATGTTGGAATATGTCATGTCGCAGGCTTAATGGATGGAGAAGCGTCTGAGATAATGAAGCGCGAAGGAAGAAAAATTGAGAAGCTTTCTCTTCGTTGAGTCAAGTCTGTTTCTTATGTCCATGGTAAGCAGGATGATACAGGAGTCATGGAAACCCTCAAGGCGCAATGCTTATGCTTGATTTGGAGACTAGCGATATCTAGCATCTAGTTTTTCTTACCATATGAAACGAGAAAGGTTTCTATAATATAATGCGGGTTGATATCAGATATACGTGATGTACTAAAGGATTAGGACACTGCAGTCTACAAGTAAATAATCATCTTTCTCCGCGACTGTGCAGCCAAGATTATACCACCAAATTCTTGATGGCATCAATTCATATTCATGCGGGACTACTCTAGATGGAGAATCGGATGTACAAACTCCTGTAGGGCAAATCCCTAGAAATAATTCCGAAAGCTCTCACAGCCGAGGGTTGAGTAAAGCGGCAAGCGATCTGGATCAGGAATTTATGGATTTCAGCATCCCAGCTTAATAGATACATAAACTCATCGAGTCACTCTAGTGTCGGTTCTTATTCATCTCCCTAAACAGCTTCATTTTGTCACCAGTTTCATGAAGCGACGGATAAACATGATTCTACGCCTTATTCGACATCCACAGCACTTGAGCAGTTTTGCATGAGCCTTGTAGTGTAATAATGACGGCCGACAATGCCTCGTTCGATAATAGGTCGAGGCTCTTATTCCGCCCGGACTACATGTATAACTATAAGACTATGCTTGCTGTAGGAGAGTTCCGTGACCACTGGTTCAGATCTTAGTTGATAACAACCGTCTTTTGGGTAGCAGAGATGACTCATCAACGATTTCTACCAACACTTTGACGAAAATCCGGCGAACGTATCTGCGGCACCTGGTCCGTGACTGGGATGGCATATCGTTTGGTATGCTTGCTTCGTGAGCAGAATTCAAGGGTGTTGAATATAGACATGTCAGTCATACTTACACCTCATGTTGTATTACTGAGCAGAATCCAACGGAAGAATGGATGCGAGGGGCAGTGTGATTAAATTTAAGCAAGGCTGTTAGTTAGACATTAGAGGTGCCATATTATAGGTACAGGGTCTGTGTGTACCCATCCTGTAATCTGAGTCAGTGTACATGATGGTGACACGGCACTGCTGATGCGCTAGTCCTTAACAACGCAACCAGTAAACAAATACTTATTCGCATAATCAAATCCACACAGATAAATATAAAGCAAGATGATTTCCAAGACATGATGTAGCTAGATTTGAGAAAAAACTCTGCAAACAAATCGAACGATACTGAGCACACAGCCACTCACCATGCTGTCTCCATCGCTTTTCATTACCCTTTCTCTACTTTTTACAAGTGTCTTCTCTCATTTAACAATCAAAACTGTAGATGAAAACCTTGCACCGCTATTCTACCCTTCCAAGCCCCTCGTTTACATGAACCTCTCTGACTACATAAACACCATAATAGAGCGCGATCTTGAAGCGCGCGCCAACGGTGGAGTATTTCTCATCGTCTTTTATGTAGAGCAGAGGTACACTAATTAGCACCAGGTCTATCTGACCACAGATATCAACTGGGGTGGAACCACCGGATATGCGAAACAACATGGAATATATGTATCCGATTAGACGCTCCTTGGTAATTTCTCTTCTTAAATCTTCCCTGGGTAAAAGACAAGATAAAGAGATGTATTCAATCTGACACAATCTCAATCGAAAAGGTATCACACCATCTCGTCCCTCGGTCCCGACTCCGGCAACGCCGTTGCCCTCTCTGAAGACTACAACTGCAACAGTCCAGGCTACGCGATCTTCTACCCAGGCATCGTAAATCCCCATCTCATGCTACCACATCAATTTCTTACGTTTCTCTCCTGATCACAAGCTGACATCAACCAGAGCGACCTCCGAAGCATCGGCTGGAACGATCGTATCGGTTCGTTCCGGGTGTATCAGGTGGCGGTCGTGAATGGGAGGCAGTGTGTCAATTCTGTCTTCCCTGGGACCGCCTGTCCCAAGTGTTGTAATGGTTGTGATAGGAGTGGAACGGATTGTTGTCCTGCGGGGATGTATTGCTAGGGCTTGGCGAGAGATGGACTGAGGAAGGGGCCGGAGATGCTGATAAGATGAAAGTTGATGGTTTTATATCAGACTACCATGCTTTGGAATCACTTCGAACACATTTAGTCGTTGTCGTCTCATCTTCGCTCAAGTCGCTCAGTCATGTTCCTGGCTCTTTTCTAGCAGCTATTCAGTCACTGTGCGAAAGTTGTTGATTCTACACGAATATATACAGTAAAACCAAGCCAGTATTGAAGAAGCTAAAACAAGACGTTTTAAGAATGCTGTGAACGGATCAACTCTCTAGACAGTTACCAAGGTGTTCGAACATTTGAAGTAGTAATCTCAATGAGTCACGTGACAATCTCATATGGAAGCATGGCAGGTATATCCTGCAAGTTAAAGGTTATCATCACTAAAATATTTCATGCTTAATACTAGGGTTTTCCAAGCGGACATTGTCATAAGTGAGTATTTAAACCAAGAGCTTCTCCTGCTGGCATTGGAGTTCATTGGAGGGCCGGCGATTCTTCGGTCTTTCTATCTCTTGGAGACTAGCGAAGAACTTTTTACTCTGTATTTCTGAAAGCATATATACATCCAATGATTTGTCAACTTACCTGATGATTCTTGCACCCAGATTGTTTTGAATTATTCCTATTTATTAAAATATGTAGCCTTGGGCTTGAACATAGAGGAGTTCATGTTTTTACCTAGGAACTATCAATGCACAGCCACAAATGCTTTCAACCTCGCCTTAATGCATGCATACTCTTTTCGTGCCACCTTTTTACCTGGCCTACGCAGCTTGATCCTCTCTTTAAAATTGCAGGCCGAATAAACCACGACTCTTCATACGTGGACTAATATGCCATACGGAACAGTAAAATGGTTCAATGACGATAAAGG
Organism: Arachnopeziza araneosa; assembly: GCA_003988855.1. Lineage (NCBI taxonomy): Eukaryota > Fungi > Ascomycota > Leotiomycetes > Helotiales > Arachnopezizaceae > Arachnopeziza > Arachnopeziza araneosa. The sequence goes on from QYAI01000174.1 coordinate 39,736, forward strand.
ATTTGGTTTCATTCAACCAGATGATGGCGGCGAGGATCTCTTCGTTCACCACTCAAGCATCCAGACAGATCTACCCCGCGCTCTCAAAGAGGGCCAAAAAGTGTCCTATAAGGTTACTAAGGGGCCTCAAAAGATACAAGCAGCAAGCGTTAAGCTATTTTCAGAGCCTGCTGTTGACGGAGACGATAGCGGGGAGAGCATACCATATGGAACAGTAAAATGGTACAACATCCATAGAGGATACGGTTTTATTCAACCAAGTGATGGCAGTAAAGATCTGTTCGTTCATAACTCGGAAATCCAGACGGACGTGTTCCGCACTCTTAAAGAAGGCCAAAGGGTGTCCTATGAGATCACTCATGGGCCGAAAGGGAAGCAAGCAGCAGACATTGAGATATTATCAGAGCCTGCCGTCGAAGGATCCAATAGCGCGGAGAGGATATCGGGTAGAGATGTACCAGAAGATGACAGCCTAACTCAAATTAGCGATGAAGATCTAGCTTCCGAGAGCGATGGGAACGACATAGAAAGTGCTACTGCGAGCATCGGCGATGACAAAGAGTCGGAGGACTTTGCTGATGCTGAAAGGGGAGAACAACAGGAGCTTGAAGGAAAAGAGAAAGAGAAAGTATTCAATCCCAGTCAATCTAGCGCAGCAGCCCATCACGATGAGACAGCTGCAATCTTATCCGGCGCTGATTTTGTTGTCCGAAATGAGCTCAAAGAGACGATAGAAGAAAAATTGCCAGCTTCCTACCAGGACGAAACACAAATCACACCTAATAACCCGGAGCACCTGAACGAAGAAAACTCATACGAGAATACCGTCACTCTATCTCCAGAGCTTACATCTGATAATGATTCTGTGGAGGCAGAAATTAAACAATCAGGATTTTACGAATTGTTCACAATGCCAGCACAAAGTAGTAGAGAACATGTTCCAGTTGGAGAATCTACCGGTGATCGCAGCATCCAAGAAGACTCGAGCTCCATAGCTAAATTATTCACAACCGCTGTCGAGACGGAGCCAAAACTTGGTACTCGGACACACACAGATCCAGCTACATATGAAGACGAGGCGCCCGATGGATCTGCTTATGGTGATAGTATATTCTCTCTGCCTGATAGTCTTTCGTCTAAAAGCTCGATTCATGATCTCTTCGGATCAACCGAGGAATTTGCGACGATGCTGATTGACCATGCGAACTTGAATACACAATATCAATCTTTGCGCCAAACTTTCCAGTTTTCCGAGTTCAAATCTGAGCTTCACCATCTACTGAAGGTCTTCTCTAAAGATCTTTCCAAGGAAGCTGCATCACCCATTGAGAAAGAGAGCGTTCGCTTTATCAGCCAACAAAGGAGAAGAATCTCTCACACCGTCGGCCAGGAGGTCTTCGGCTTGAAGGATAAGTCCCTATTTGACAAAGATATTCAACAACAACAGATAGAGGCCAGGGAAAAGATAGAGAAATTTCTAAGTGGCACAGATCAATCCAAAGGAATTGATGAGGAGCAAACCCGTGCCGAACACGAACACAACCCAGATAACGATAGCTCAGATGAAGAAGGAGAACTGGAAGAGTTCCCCAGCCTTAAATATATCAAGAAGTTTTTGCTAGAAAGTAACGCCTTTGAGAAATTGCGTAGCGGCGTTGAAAATCTGGCCATGCATCAACAGGGGAAAAAATCGCCCAAACTAGACGCAGAATCTTACGAAGGCTCAAAACAACCAGCGATCATGGAGACGGTGAAATCGCATGAACACGATCAATCATTTCCTGTTGACTTAATGAAAGAAGAGACCAGGCGTCAATCTCTCAACGGTGATGTTGAAACGATGAAGGCACAAGACCCTTCAAATATTGAGCCAAGTCTGGAAGAAAGTAGAGAGAAGTTTGAATCTCAAACTACAGTTGAAGATGAAGCAGATGATGGCACTCCTGACCCAAGTATATGGCAATTGATTCTCTGCACACTGTCTCGATTCTCACGCCCGAAAACTGAAACAGGACACACACGACTGGAGTGGAAGTGTGTAAGGAATGATTAAATATCTGAATGGCTCTTTACTAATCTTTGAAGGACGACTGTGGAGCTCCTCTTTATGGCGACTTTGAAGATGACAATCCTGGAGAAATAGACAAATTAGGCAAAGAACTCGGCGCGGTTGGGTACGGGTCAAATTCTCAGCATAATCACGGAGAACAAACGGTGGCTATAAGCCAACGACAAGTAGCTACTAGCAACACAGTCAATCCAGGACTTCCAACACCAGGTGCTACCCAATCAACATCAGCACTACCTACTAACGTTAACGTGAGTCAATCATGGCTTCTCAATGTCTTTGTTGCTTTCCCGTCTCTGAGCAAATTTGAAGTTCCTAGGTTTAATATGCTCAATTTCGCATGTGCTAACATAAGTAATCAAGACTCAACAGCCCACTCCTAGTTCTGCAAGTCCAGGGACAATGACGAATCCCAGACCAGCTCACACGCCACACCCACCCCCCATAACAAAGAGGTTTGCAGCTTTATGTGTCAACACTAGCGAGTTCTACAAGACGCTTGGGGAGATTGAGATACTTACTACCAACACAGATCACCAGGTGTTTCGAAAATTCAAGGAGAAGTATCAAACGCTGCGTAGGTTCGGTGTGCTGAGAAAGTTTTTCATCAAGCCAGTCGACATCAAGTTTATTCAGGTATGTTGACGGCGAGGACCTAGGTTCAGCCTCATCTTCTGATAATTACTCTCCTAGATTGCTATTGAAGACTCTCATCGGGTGGATATCATTCCTGCACCTCCCGACTGCACGCTCTGTGCTTCTGACATGGAAATCCAGTCGCGTCAGTACGAGCCTCACATCCACAATTTGGCGAGGGTCCACCCTCCCATCCCAGCGGCTGCATTTCTCCACTACTTGGGGTGCGATTCGAGAGAGAGATCGCTGCAGAGAACAAAGTGGGTGAACCGCCTCCCAAAGAAGCTCGACAAGAAACTAGAAGATGTGCGTCGTGCGACCCCGATAGACGATGATGTACTCGGCTGGGGTATTGAGCTCATCGAAGGGCTTGATAAATTACACGTCACCCTTATCACATTTCTGATGCTTATTATCAGCGGCGTTATCTCGGTTACGTACTCGATCTGGAGAAAGGATATTTCTGGTGGGTTTGCAATCGGAGCTTATCTTGTAACACTTTGGGCGTCGGGCGTTACGGCATTGTATTTCCAATGGCAGAGATGAAGTTGCGGGTTGCTCACTCTGTTACGAGACAGGAAGGAGCGTTCAGGATAAGGGTAGCTATATAACCTAGCTTTCCACTCTTTCAATACATCAGGCTTGCATACACTTAGTTTCCTTACACACTCCTCCATCAGTATCAAGTGGATCCCCGATATCCCGTTAATTAAAAAAACACTGCTGAGTTGACTTCATGTCTAGCAAAAGGATCACAACGCTGGCCTATGGCTTTTCCTCTTTCAGGAAAATAAAGGGTGATGACCTAAATGCCAAGTTCTCTTCGCGTAGAGTGGAGTGACTACCCACGATACCAGCTAGAACATAGAAACGGTAATTGATTGGTAAGAGTGCCAAAAGAGGATCACATTACACATGATCCAGCTGACTTATTAGCGTGCTCAGGGCTCAGGGCTCTGCTCAGGTTGGAGCAGCGACTGCTTGGGTCCAAAGACGGAAATGGACTTTGGTGTGCTGATTGTCAAGAACCGTCGTCCGACATTACAGGAAAATGAGTGAGAGTTTATGATCACGAAAGATATGCCCAGGAGAATACCGATTCTGGGTACGTATTTGTGCAATAAATGGCAACCATCTACTTCGGATCTGCGATGTCTGTGAATAGAAGCTGTCTTGACAGAGACTTCTATCAATCATTACAGTCTCAATCATTACATTCCTAAAGAAGCAATAAATATTGATCGTAACTCTTAGCCCAACACGATCCAACGGGTATCAGATTCATCACATGTTTGCCAAAACTCCCCAAACATAACCCCGAAAATAAACGACTCGCCTCTGAGTCGACTTACGCCCTTGACTGGCTTTGAGACGGTGTATGGTGTCTTCCCACCAGCAAATATACATATCTGATCCCTGATTTCGACGTTAGATGGTGCTAACCCCACGAAGCCTGTCTCAGATGAACGGGCGTCGCGAATGTAAGGATTTTAATCGTCGGCAATAATCGGTCTCGGCAGGTAGACGGTTCTCCTCAAGGGCAGAGAGAGTATCAATGTAACACTGACAATAACCGTTTGGGTACATGGTTTTGTCCGCCCACCACGTCCTACTCCCATTACAGCATACCTTGTCGGCGATGCAAATTCGACCGACGACCTCATTAGTTTGACGATCGGTTATTGAAGAGTGAGAAGAGCTTGTGCAGAATTTGGAGACCTCGGAGATGTAGCTCTTTGTAGCGTCAGGATCCAAGAGAGCTAACCAGTTGGGATCTCAGACGCTACTAATGGATTTAATAGTATCGACTGTAACACTTAAGAGGCTAATTTGATTTTGGACATCGTCAATTACGATATTCTAGCTCTTGCCAAGAGAGGCGTTAAAGTTACTCCTCCACCAACAAGAGACGCAAGAGTGTCTGATTTTTAGATTCCAATCTGGGACCTAACTTGGTAGCATTTCACCGTCGAGGAGAAGTAGATTCTTCTCGGTGAATTGACAATAGGAAAGGATATCAATATAGCCTTGACGGAGTAAAGTCTTCGCGAATGTTGTATAAACGTATTGCCAATTATGCTGATAATCAGGAAATAGAGGAAATTTGTCAGCATCATTTGCCAGCCCAAGGTAGCAAAGATTCTATGCCTGGGATCGGTACTTTTCGGATGATTGTAATCAGCTTCGAGAACGAGGGATGTGATTAGCACACGAATGAGACCATCTTCACGCCTCCAATCCATATTCTGGCGTCTCCGCCGCATGGTCACGACACCTTCCATAAAACTCGATTTAGCGCTGGAATATGTTTCTGCAATTGCCTCTATCATTTTTAGCCTCGCTTCATGAGTGATATTGCGAAAGCGCACGGCCACATCGAAGTAATTCCACGTAAATACATGCAAATGTAAGGTTCAGGTGCGGTGGTCGCTGAATTAAGCAGACTTTCGTCGCTGTTTTTCGCGACCTTCGCACCTGTAACAGCTCCACAACTTTTTAAGCGAGCAACCCCCCATCTAATACTGATGGGGTTGTAGGGCATACAAATAATCCTCTTAAAGTCAGGACCACCCAAAATTTTATGATCCCAAATTTGAGAATTAAATCATCAATCTTTATTTTATTAACTCGTCGCAATTGTTACAGCTTTTTGTAAAAAAGAAATCTTAACATAGAAATAGCTAGAGTTCGACTTCGCGAATTTTCTTCGAGCTACTACGATCGACATCGTCAAGATCTTACTAAGCGCAAAGTAAAGAAGAAACACGCTATTAAAACTACTAACAATATTAATTAACTAAAAAACAAATAAAGAAAGTAAGTAATTCCTACTTTTAAGTTCTGTTCTCTAATTCGAGCTTGTAAGCACTGCAAAGCACTTTAGAAAAAAGCTTTTTTTAATTTTTTCAAAGTATCTACAAAAGAAGATATAATAGTTTTTATAAAGTAGATTTTAGATAATTATCTACGTGTGCGAAAGCAAAGCACTTTGCTTTAGTATTTTAAGCAATTTTGTATAGTTCGTCGAAAATGCTTTAGTTCGAATATGCATGCGCAAAGCGTAAAAGATATTAACGATGTACGTTCTAAAATTTTTTTATTTAAATTAACTTACTTACATATGCAGAATAGTATATTAGAGAGTTTTTAACTACTAAATACTAACTCGATCTTTCTATGCGAGAAAAAATAGTTATAAACGTTAATAATGTATATACTACACTTTACTATTACTAGGTAGTAGATACATTAGTATTTCTAAATAAACAGCAGCGCTTACAACTTGCTCTTCTAATTCTTATCTTAGCATATACGACATTACGTTCTAAAGCGCTAGTATATGTCGAAAGATGTATTAAAGTCGTAAAAGTAGTTTTTCTTAGTTTAGAAAAAAGTAAGATAAAGACTTAGATAAAGATCTAGACGAGAATCTTAACTTAATTAAACTAGAAAAAGTTAAAAAAGCAATAAAAACTCTTTGTTACGAAAACGTAACTTTAGTTTTACTTTCTAATCTTAGTAAGATTCGAGACTTTCTTGCAATAAAAGTTAACTTTTAATATACTAAAAAACACTAGAAAAAGCTAAGACAGTAAGTCTTAAACGCATTTATAATAGTATATATTTAACAATTTTAGTAAAATATTTTTATTTACTAAAGTAAAAAACTTTATGTTTGATGCTATTTTTTTTGTTATAGCTGCAGCAGTAAATAACAATACGTTTAAATCTAAGAAGATACAAAGTGTTAGAGATATTTTTTAGTTACGTGTTAAGCAACTGCGACACAGTCTAGAGTTAAAATAGAAGAAATTTATTTTAAAGATTTTAATTTTTTGTCAAGCAATTTCTTCTGTTACTAGAATTCGAACTTTTTTACTAGAAAACCTAAAAGCTTTGCGATATTATACTTTTCTTTATTAACTACAAAGACTTAGCATACGTGTTAGATTTCTACAGCTTTTGACAAAATATAATCTTCGTCGAAGTAAAAGTAAAGCAGTTTATAGTAAGCTTTTTAACAACTTTTTCTAATCTTCGGTTAACTTTTTTACAGCACACGCAAGTCAAAAGATTCTCTAACAAGTAATAAATTACTAAGATGCTAGAATTTTCTAAGCATACATTAATAAGCGCGTTTAGTTCGATGTCTAAGCTGCGTTTCTCAAGCGACTGTTAGCAGATGCTGCCTTAAAAGCAACAAGTTACATAAGCTAATATATTAATTCGCAAGCTTTGACGAAACTAAATGCGTCTAAGCAAGAGATAATACAAACACACTTTAGTGTTGTAAAGTGTAAACTAATCCGAGATGCTTTGTCTATTAAAGCTTAGCGTGTCTTCGAAGCTATTAAAAATGCTGTAGAATTCAATGTAAGGGTTTCACGATTGCACGGTCAAAACACGTGAATGATGAATCTGTTATTTCAAGAAGGTAAAGCTAAAGAGCACCAAGTGCTTGAAGCTTTCTA
>QYAI01000175.1:0-46723 GCA_003988855.1 Arachnopeziza araneosa
GTGGTGGGATGTTGGACGCGACCGCGAACATTTTGGTGATGCACCCAGCTTAGTCAGCTCTAAATCCACCATATATGGTGGGTGTATTGGAACCCGAGTAACTCTCGCCTTGCGTCTCCTGCTAGGAAAAAAGGCATTCGCCTTCTGGCTTATTTTTATGTATGCTGCATCACCACTGGCTTCTAAAACTTTAATGATTTGTATATCCAGTTCTCAAATATTCGACTTGCAACCTCTTAAAAGTAGAAAAATCACTCTGATAACATGGCTATTGAGAAGGATGCCAATTACCTGTGTCCAGTCTGTTTTAACCTCGATTTTGATCGACTTACAGAACACAGCCCTCGACACATCCTTGACGAGTATCAAATTACCACACCATTCTCGAAGATGAAGGCTTCAGCAAAGAGCAGTGACTGCCTAGTATGTAAAATCATATGCGCTGGGCTAGAGCACATGCAAGAGCAGTGGGATGAACCAGAATTCTTGCATAACAACACCGTGCTTATTATGGAGCTGCGTCGTGGCCATTGCTTTAGAGTTACATTGGCTAATGTCGGATATGAGAGTGCTTTAGAGTTCTACACACTCTCACATGAAGGTATACGTATTGTCCTGAGTATAGATGGCGCATCCTAAACCATTGTTCAAGATAATGCTTCGATTCCTGCTTTCGGTATCAGCAGAGCAGTCGCAACTAAACTGGATCTGAACACTTGTCTGGTAATTGCGGCTGAGTGGATGAAGAAATGCGACGAGGAACATACTTTGTGTTGCCGACCCATTGACTCGAGGTTCCCTACGCGTCTTATAGATGTTGGCTTGGATGAGAAAAGCAAAACCGTCTATCTGAAAGAGACCAGAGATTCTGAACGAGCCCCTTATATGTCATTAAGTCATTGCTGGGGAAAGGAGCAAATGATTACGACGACTACCAATACGCTACAGGATATGAAGGCAGGCATCAAAATGTCCGAACTTCCAAAGACGTTTCGCGACGCGATAAAGATTACCAGAGGCTTGAGAATTCGTTACATTTGGATCGACTCGCTCTGCATTATCCAAGACGACAAAAGGGATTGGGAACTTGAATCAGCAAAGATGGCAGATGTGTATATGGGTTCACATCTCAATCTTGCTGCTACACATTCAACCAATGGCAAGGGCGGCTGCTTCCCACAGAGATGGTCGCTAGACACTCTTAACCAAATCGAACTCAACGTCGGGGAAGATTCTGTGGTTGAACCTGATGATAACGAGGAGGGTAACTATAAGATATTCGTTCGTCATGCCCTACATGTTGCTCATGACCATTTCACAAGGACTATGGACTATGCGCATACAATGGAGTATGCATCACCTCTTTTAAGTCGCGGCTGGGTCTTTCAAGAGCGGCTTCTATCAGCCAGAACCTTACACTTTCACGCCGAGGAGCTCATTTGGGAATGCGCATCTGGAATTTCATGTGAATGCTCAAGATTGGAAGATTACCAATGGGGTGACCCTGACGGTCTTTTGCAACAGCGCACGGCTGACCAGCTGAAGATGTTATATGCGTCAACCAATACATCAACAACGACTGAAACTCAAATTCTGGACAGTTGGCTCGAGCTTGTTGCAGAGTACTGTAAGCTGAAGCTTACGAAACAGATGGACCGTCTCCCTGCAATCTCTGGCCTTGCATCTCGAGTCGCTAGACGGCTGTCTGGTGAGTATCTTGCTGGTTTATGGTCGCAGGATCTTCCAAGAGCTCTATGTTGGCTGAAGGGAGATGTTTCCCGGAGCAAACATCCCAGCTTTCGTGATCCTTATGTCAGTGCGCCGTCATGGTCATGGGCTTCTATATGGAATCATAGCGACGATGTTTCCAGTAACAATTATGACCTTGTTACTACGGTTGGATTCGTGGCAGATACGAGGTGTCAGATTCAAGGCTTTCATTGCTCGCGAAATCTTACCAATCCCTTCGGAATTGGCAGAGATATATGGCTGAAGATTCAAGCGCCACTTGTCCAAGCGACTTTCTTCATAACCGAGTTAGCCATGGACCCTATAGCAACTGATTGGGCCCAAGAGCATGATCTCTCACAGTACATGAGGAAAATAGTATTTCAGAATAACATCGCGCTTGGTCAAGAATCTGTCTCCTTCTCCGGTGATTGTTCCGATACCGAAGGTCGGGTGACGGATGTAAGTCATGGCGACTCTGTATACTGCCTTTTGCTTGGTCATTTCCAGCACACAACGAAGGATTTCATGAGCCAATGGCCACCTCAGTATCTTACTTCAGCTGAAAAGCTTAGTTCTCAAGAACCATCTAGCCAAATAGCAGGAGCGTATGCACTTGTCTTGGTGAAAGCGAATTGGAGATCAACATATAGAAGAGTGGGCTTGTTGGTTCACAGAGGAGGCTCAGGTTGGTGGGAAGGCGCAGAAGTCCGCGATATTACCCTTGTATAGGATTGCGCTCGCATACTGTGAACTATTCGCGTCCTTCTGTCTACTTGAAAGTCTACTCCTGGCATACATAACTTCTCTACACAGCTCTCGCGCGATCGAGGTAATAGATCCTATTAGTGTAGAAGCAAACGAAACCCTAGAAACAGAGATCTAAGCCTCTCATTTCTGGAACATTTTGTTGAGTATCAATACAAAATATGCAGATTGAATCTGCCCAAAGATATCTGGCAGTCCTCAAAAGGGCAACGGCGAGAGAATGAATCTCCTAGCGACAAGACTGACTATTCTCAAACTCTGAACTCAAACACAGTCCCTATTCTTAAATTGCTGAAGCCCACCTGTGTACCGCTTGAAGGGTCGAGGAGTTGGCAAGAGAGAATCTGAATGAAGCCATGAAACCTGTTAAAGCGGTTTGAAGGAGGGGATGAATGCATGTTTGACGTTCTAGCGACTCCCTTTCCGAAATTGCAAGAAACTTGACCAGAATCCCAACTTCCGGAGGCAATGAGCAAAGCTGCATTGAAAGCTGTGAAGCCAGATTCGATAATGTTGGTTATAAGACAGTTACCTTAGCTTGGTAGGTGTTCATGTTGTCCAAGAGGCCGGACTAGGGACGCAAGCTACGCGTGGCGGGATATAAAATACAGAGAGCTATTACGCCTTGCAGCAAAGACGGTGCTGGTCACGGGGTTCAACCTACCATACTTCCACAAAATTCACTTGGAGTATCGTAAGGAATTGAAACTCACTCCCTAAAATTGATGATATCTCGATCGGTGGTCGAGAGACCAAGCTTTCTTGATGTCCCCGTTATCTCGACAATGGCTATCAGTAACGATGGTTTGTTACTGAAAGAAGGATGGGCCTGATGGATTAGTGAATGAGAGGTCTGATGGGAAAATGGTTGAGCAAGGAGTAATTGAAAAGAAGAAGCCTGCTGCCTGGCAATTGCGTAAGGATGAGTTATGCGCTTAAATACCAATGCTCATGCTCCTATTCAATGAACGCCTATCGATATACAATCCCGCAGTCCGTTCTATACATTCCATTCCTTGTCTCGAGATCGACGAAATCGTCTAGACTTTTTCATTATGTACTTCCTCTTCTTCTTCATCATCACCAATGACATGCTGCCTAGTACCCTCATCGTCACTTTCCTCATAAAGTCTTTTCTCTCTCTCGTCCCCTCCGTCTGCGTTATCCAAGTATTCATCCTCACTTTCATCACTGCCTGTTGCGAATGCATCATATAACTCTCCCGCCCTTCTCTTCCTTTGAACACCCTTCTGCTTCTTGCCACCAGTAAGCCCCTCAGTCTCGTCTTCCTCGAGGAGATCAAATTCCCATTCATCGCGAGGGTTGTTGCGGAGACGCTTGCGGCGTGCGAGGTAAAGGTAGATGCCAAGGCCAGAGCAAAAGATAACAATGAGAGCTGCGGCACCGTAAATCCAGATTTGGGTCTTGGAGGAAATGCCAAGTGTAGGGAAGAAGGATGGAAGCCAGGATGAGGCGGAAGTTTCAGCTGCAGGAGTAGAGGTCGCAGTTGGGGTGACTAGATCTTCTGTTTCTGTTGGTTTCGTTGGTCGGTCAGGGTGATCGGTTGGATTGGCCATAAGAGCGCTTGTAGAAGTTGGGAGTGATAGGGATGTAGTTAAGGCAGCGATAGTCGTGGTAGAGATGACAATTTGATCATGGTTATCATCATCATGATCAGATGGCATGGGAAGAAGTGTTGCACGGGAGGCGTCAAGAGATTCACCCCAAAGTTTGAGATGCCAGTCAACAAAGGTTCCATTGTGATCATTCACAACAGTATCCTTGACGATGATAGTCCACGTTCCAACACCGGATTCGCCCCAGTGCACGACAGACATGAATGTCCAATCGTCATAGCCTTCAGGAGATGTATCCAGACGGCGAGTGGTAGCAATATGGCTGATGACGTTATTTGGACTGAGGAGATCAACACTCAAATCACCCCTCTTCGAATGAAGAACATTCATAGTAACAGTGACATGCTCTAAGCGAGCAACATTGGCCTCCTTGAGCATATCTTCAGTGACCTCAAAGGAGACAGTGAGCCCTTGTTCTCCTTGAGGGATAGCCTGGTTAACGTGGATCCAAGGTGAGTAATACCAAGCTTGGGGATTAACATTCTTGAAAGTCTTGGCAGCTTCAACAATGGCCCAACTATCAACCTTGCCATAACCATAAGTGTGACTGAATTGCTTCCCGATGGTTGTAGTTTGCCACTCTCCAGTATCCAAATCAATAGGCACAGCAGTGTCCACGACCAAGTATTGCATATCCCTCCAAGTCAAGTCTGGTCGGATTTGCAAGACTAGGGCAAAGATACCAGCTGCTAAAGGTGCAGCAGCCGAGGTACCTCCATGTCCATTATAACACTGGTTTGTACCAACGTCTGTGGTGTGCTAAGAGGTATCAGTTCTGAACGAAGGTTTTGTGAGTAGCTTACAATGGCATCTCCACTTCCACTGCTATATGTCACAACGAGTTGTGCTGAACACTTCTCAGAGTAATAAGGATGCAATCCTTTCCTGTCAATAGCTCCAACGGTGATACTGTAGATGCTATTGGTATAACCATCAAAGTTACAGTTATCCTCACTTGCCGCACCATTTCCAGATGCAAAAACATAAATAGAACCAAGTCCACCTCTTCCATTCTGAACAGCATTCAGCATGGCCTTCTTGATAAGAATACCGGGTGCATCCATTGATCTTCCATCATCTGGAGGGCCCCATGAGCAAGAGTAGATCTGATTTTTTTGATACGCATAATTCATAGCCACAGCCTCGTCAGCATCCGTGATGAGCTTCGATAGAATTCGAATGCCAGCAATTTTTGAATCCCAAGCAACACCAACTCCGCAAACATTATTCTTTACAGCAGAAACTTCTCCAGCACATCGTGTACCGTGTCTATCGTCGGAAAGTTCGGGTTTGGGCTCCAGATCATGATCGTTGAAGTCGTAAGATCCCTCTGCAAAGTAATTGTCCTTCAAATCATCACTATACATATCTAATCCATCATCTACAATCGCAACAGTCGCATTCTGCCCCGTGATGCCCTGCATCCATACATCTGTAACATTGACATCATGGCCAATCTGGACGGTATTCAAAAGATGCCATTGCTCATTGAAGATGGGATCTTGGATATCGAGAGCGGCTGCAACTGCAGCTTGTTTCACCAAGACATCGTCTACAGTTGGCGCTTGTCGTTCTTCGATAGGAGCAGCGTAACCTGCCGGTGGTGGTGGTATTACGCCTCTTTTCTCCATCCTAGCCTTTAATTTTTGTTTTTGGGCAAATTTAACTCCATCAAGGATATCCAATCCACCGATCGATCGTTTCCGCCGTCTGCGTTCTTTGAGCGCTGTATGTACTATATCGTGTTCCTCTTTGTGGCCTGAAAATATGTGGTGGTCTGCCAGCTCTCCTAAAACCCCTTCATGGGTTAATCCCAGTTTGGCAGCCACTTCTGAGGGAGAAGCAGTCGAATCGAGATGAAGGACATAGTAGTCTTGGGATTTGTAGTCTCGTGCGCGCAAATTCGAGGCTGTAGTCAGACTGACGTATCCGAGGCCAACGAGGCCTAGTATGGAGTGAAGTCTCATTGTCGATCGCACAACGCTATTGAGAATTGGAGGCCCTTTGGCTGTTGAGATGAGATTGGGAGATCGAAATTAGGTTCACCGCATCGATGAATGCGCTGTAACGTTGTCGCCTAGTCGTTTGGAGAGACTCGTAATCCTCTCCAAGGGGTAATAAATGCGCAGCACTTAATCGCTTCGTTTGGAGAGAGTAGGTGATGGGAAGCTCGAGATAGATATCGCAATTAGATGAGCCAAAAGAATGATGGTGGTGACTGTTAGAAAGGTGTTTGGTGGATTTTGCCTCAAGCTTATGTGGCCTTGATGTTGTTTCAACGGTTTCGAAAGGACCCCGAAGGTGGCTGAGGGTCAGCAATGTCAGCGCCGGCACTAACTGGAAATAGACATGCGGCACAGATGTGCTGTGTGTAAAAGCGGCCAGTCGATCTCTTAAAGCGCCAACGAGATTTTGTGACGTGCGGCTGCTCCATTGCTCGAGACACACCACACCAACCTCCCAAATTTCAATCCCAGAACTTAACCCGCCGCCAATATATCCTGACTCGACCTCCCTGTTCTCTTTTTTCTCTCCTCTCCCTGGTCTATCTGCATCTGCGAACTTTATATCTTCATCATAGCATGTGCATGCTTGTCTACTTATCCCGGCGCATCGAACCTCGTCTCCACACCGTCGCTTGATCCATGCTCCGAGTCGAGTTACCCTTGGCAGCAAGTTCCAAAACTTATAGAGCAATGATCGATGGTTCATAGTTGGGGCTACGACTTCCTCAGCCTTTCTCTGAGCTTCGCTCCCTTCAATTGCGACTAGTTCCGAGATCTGCAGCCGGAATCAATGTCTGCACCGTATTGGGGACAGCTTCCTGCTCCTTCCGTCACACGAGGAACCTCTCTTCGACAAGAGAGAGACCAAGGTCGTGTGCAGAAAGAAAGCAACGACCTAGCTGTCGATACCCAGATGGCAGGCGATCGTTCGTCATACCCAGCGCCCCGCCAAGAACGTTTCTCGTCTCAGACCGACAAGACAGAAGCCCCTACGCTTTCGACACAGAGCCCATTCGCCTCACCGATAGCCTCGGAGTTCCGTGGAGAGGGTTTGGCTCCTCGGCCTTCTTCTTATCGATATGACACCTCAGACGCCAGCCGCGATTTCGCAGAAAAGCGGAGGAGAAGAGAGAGTAAGAATAGGGAACAAAACGCCGAATACGAAGCTATCGACAATCCGCCAGCAGCGCCAGACGTTCCAAGAGCTCCACCGATTAGCTACAAGCAACCATATAGTAACGGCGGACCACCGAATAGCTTTCAACCTCCGACAAGGACGAGAAGGCGTTCAGAAGCACCTCTGAGTCCTGCGAAGGCTGCTCCCGAGGAATCTTACCGTTCCAACGCGGTACAAGCAAGAGGAGCCCCTGGTGACGAAATACCAACAAGGTCACGAGCGGATACAGCAAATGGGAAGGAGCCAGTGACTCGAGGAGCAAGTCAGAGAAATAAACCAGATCGTATCGATTTACCTACACAGCGAAAGGGCTCACTGAATGATGTTGAGGCACTTCGAAATACCGGCAAGTACTTTTTTAAGAATTGAGTTCATGCGGGACTAGTTTTGGCAGTCAGCTGGAAAAGAAGAGACTTTATCAAAGATAGCCTGTTTTGTAGAGTCATACTAATTTCAATTTAGGAAGAGAGTGGATGCCTGACAGATCGCCTCTTCAGCGACTAGAACTCACTCTTGACAGTATTACCAAAGAAGAGAAACGAGCACGTGTTGAGCAAGCCGAGTTTCTGGCAAAGGATACTAAAGTTGACCATGGTACCGAAAAACTCAATTCAAACTCGGTTCATTTCAGGAGGCGGCCTGTTGCGAAAGGAACTGCTGAATCTACTCCCAAATCTGAACCTCAAAACTTACCAGGTGCTGGACTGGTTGGTAACGCCAGTGAGAAGCAAAAAGACCAGCTACAGCGAAGCCGAACCGTCGAAAGGAAGCGGCCAGCAGAAGCTGACTCTCCTGCCAATCCAAAGACAAGAGGCTTTGACCAACCACGACAACCAAACAATGAGGCATCACCAATAGCAGAAAAGACTGCAATTCCTCGGAGAGGCCCTAGTCTTCGGGATCGTTCTCAAATTCCGGTTGCTGCTGCCGCGGTTGGTGCAACCTCTCTTGGTCGGAGCGGGAGCAACAAACTCAAGAAGAATCCACCAGGGGATCCTTGGTTTAAATCTCGACAAGAAGCTGAGAAACAGTACTCAACCGTTACGCCACGGAGACCTTCCATTAGCGACAACGAGCAGACCCCTCCACGAACTCAGCAATCTCGAGATACTGCAATTCGAAGTCATCCACGACGGCTTGATAAGGAGCTCCCAGTACTTCCTCTGGAAGCAAGAGCAGTAGCAAGTCAAAATGTCGATGTTCAAGATCCAGAATCAGATGAAATGGATGCCAAACTTATGAGTCCGAAAAGTCTAAGCAAGGTTCAACGTATGACTGGCGAGAAGCTTCCTGCTCAGGCACCAAAAGAGGCTGGAAAAGGAATTCGGACGGAAGTCGTAACGATTGATGGAGTCAAATATAATGTGCCGCCCAATGCCTTGGAAATGTCATCACCTAAGGCAGCCGAACATCACCACCGCCTGCCCAATATCTTACACAAGCATGAAAATATACCCGGACAAGGAGTATATGTACCCTCAGCGCGCCTAAACGAATGGCAAAAAGGAGGCGTCGCTCTTCTTTCTGGAACATTACTCGATTTAGATGTAAATGATCAAAGGACTGAGGCAGAGAAGGACAAAACCTGGTGGGAAGAGGGCAATACTGGAAGACGTCGAAATTCCACCAAGCAAAGAAGAGCTGAAGCGTACGATGGAGAGTATGATGAAACCACAGGTACGCAACCCTTTATTTGTGATTGAATCAGTGCGAAGGATTTATCTCGGATTGTTGTTCTAGATCGGCGTTTGATCCCAAGTTGGGCTCTGGCACCATGCCTGCATGACAAGGAAGCCCACCTCTGAACCAAAGTCCTATTTCCTTAGTAGATTGCACTGGATTACCTCTTCCACCATATGGAACCCTGTTTGCTGACTTGTGTAACGCGGGCTATCCGCGGTCATCATTATATAGCTCCTACTAGATTCAAGCCACCGCTGTTCTTGAAGTGTGGACCGATGCTACGATACTGTGGCTTACGCCGGGAAAAGGGTCGTACCCGTCCCTCACGCAATCCAGTATCCAATGACCGAGAAATTTGGAGAGGGAGTGTCATGATTGTTACTCAGGATTCACATTCAAATTATGAGTTGGCGCCGACACTTCGACTTTTTCTTCAGCCGATGGATTTACTCCCTCCTCCGCTGTTACCATTTGATGGTGAAGAGCTTGCTCAAGAATATGTTGACCCTATCGCTGGCCTCCCAAAGATTGGTCGAGATGGTCGAACGCTATATGTTCGTCCTGTTGAAGACTTGATAGAAGCAAAGGATTTATCTAGAGAAGAATCGGACGCTGGTTTATACGAAACGAACCGCACGCCGCTAGATGGAGCGTCAGACCGAAAGAACCCACACTACGACGGTGAAAAGGCTGGAAAATATAAAGAAGTTCGTGGTTTCCGTCTTCATTCAGAACGAGGAGTTACGTTCTGGAGATTCAACATTGAGATTGAGCTCAGAGACAAGCAACAGAGAATTGCATACCGAATCAATCGCGGACCAGCCACAGGTTTCTGGGTTCCTGCTCGCGATCAGGCAATGAACATCATGTTCCAAAGCTGCAATGGGTTCAGTTATGGTGTAGATCCAAATCAATTCTGTGGACCGGATCCTCTGTGGCGCGATGTTCTGAACACGCACCAAACTCAACCTTTCCACGTCATGCTTGGCGGGGGTGACCAAATATATAACGATCTTGTCATGTACACATCAACGTATTACAGAGAATGGACAGAAATCCGAAATCCGCATCACAGAGACGAGGCACCACTTACACCAGAGCTTCAGGACGAGCTGGAGTCATTCTATCTGGACCGATATTGTATGTGGTTTTCCCAGGGACTGTTTAGTCTCGCAGCTTCTCAGATTCCTATGGTGAACATGTTTGATGACCACGACATTATTGATGGCTTTGGTTCTTATCCTGATCATTATATGCGTTCACCAATCTTTTCTGGGCTTGGAGCGGTAGCCTTTAAATACTATGTATTGTTCCAACACCAAAGCAGCATCGACGAGGGCGAGGAGACTGAGCCGTCGTGGATCTTGGGAACGCAACCTGGCCCCTATATTAATGAACTGAGTCGAAGTTTGTTCATGCAATTGGGCCGTAGCATTGCATTCTTAGCCCTCGACTGCCGAACCGAAAGAATGTTTGATGAGATTGTCCATGCTGAAACCTACCACAAAGTTTTTGATCGTCTGCAGAAGGAGATTGTGAAGGGAGAAACGAAGCATCTCATTGTGTTAGTCGGGATACCTGTTGCTTATCCTAGAATGGTCTGGCTTGAGAACATTCTCACTTCAAGAGCAATCGAACCCATCAAGGCATTAGGAAGAGCCGGGCTTCTAAGTAAGAAACTTCTGAATCATATGGATGGGGGTGTTGAGATTCTTGACGATTTGACGGATCATTGGACGGCTCGAAAGCATAAGGATGAACGTAATTGGTTCATTCAGGAGCTACAAGATTTGGCCGCTGAAAAATCTGTCCGTGTCACGATTCTTGGGTAAGTCATCCACAGCGGCAGCCTTCGTATCTAATGTTTATAGCGGCGATGTTCATCTCGGTGCCATTGGTCAATTTTATTCAAACCCCAAACTTGGTATTCCAAAAGATCAAGACTTCCGATATATGCCAAATGTAATCTCTTCTGCCATTGTAAACACGCCACCGCCCGATGCTCTTGCCGATCTTCTCAACAAAAGAAATAAGATTCATCATCTTGATTCCGTTACCGATGAGGATATGATACCGATCTTTACTCACGACGTCAACGGCAAATTAAGAAACAATAAACGATTACTTAACAGGAGAAATTGGTGCTCAATCCGCCTGTATGACCCTGAGCTGACACCACCCCAAACACCACAAACAGATGGAACGGCTACTCCGCCTCCCAGACAAGGTCTTCTACGCCGCCTATCAGGCTCTCGAGGGCCGAGCTACACTCCTGATGCAGCGGCCACTTCACCTCGAAAGGGATTCTTTGGGCGACGGGAATCCACGGACAATAGACCGCCACTCTCCAACCCAAATTTCTTCAATCGACAAGGTAACACATCTCGCCATGGGTCAATAGATTCCGATAAGCCCAGCGTCAGAAAGAGGTCCCTTTCGCTCACTAGTCTCTTCCGACGCAGCAGCAGCAAGCGCCGCTCTGATAATGGCGGTATCAATGGATACGAGTCGGATAGTGTGGAAGAGATCCCATATGATGAACCACGGTCCGGCATTCGCGGTGGTTCTGGTGGAGATGATGAGGACGGCTATTTCCCAACGATGCCGGCACCTGCAGGTCGTGCAGTCGATGCTCACGCGGTCGAAAATGTAACCACGTCCATTGCAGGTGCAACGCCGCAGAAAGGTGTGCCTCCGCAAAGCAGGTTCCGCCGAAGACCGACAGGCCTAAGCGAAAAACAAGTAAAGAGAGGACTGGGAGAAATTAATCTCGAAGGCGGATTGGATATCTGTCTGAATATGGAAATAAGTCAGAGAGATCCAGCTGGGGCGACAGTGCCGTATAGATTGTTGGTGCCAGCATTGTGGTACGACGAGGATGCAGACAACGTGGAGGAGAGGGGGCGTGGGGCGAAGAGGGTTCTGATGAAATGGGCGAGTATCAGACGGAAGGAAAAGCAAGAGAGTTTAAGTCCCGAGAGAGACTACTAATTCCTGGAGTGGGATGTATGAAAGTGGGATATAATGATTGCGATGTTTTCTTGGTTGATCGAGCGCGGTTCAGCGAGCGAGCGAGCATCTGACCCTTCAAAATACTTGAGCGATGACAAGGACATGAGACGGATAGACTATTGAGGCGGATGCATACCCTTCTGTATACGCGTTCACTATACGACTTTTAGTCTCTCCCATTTTATATAGTTTTAATTGAGCGATGAGTACATAGGGAAAGTATATCTCTGCTGGGGTTTCTCTCTGCTAGGGTTTCTCTCTGCTGGGTTTCCTCTCTGCTGGGGTTTCTCTCTGCTAGGGTTTCTCTCTGCTGGGTTTCCTCTCTGCTGGGTTTCCTCTCTGCTAGGTTTCCTCTTTGCTAGGTTTCCTCTCTGCTGGGTTTCCTCTCTGCTGGGTTTCCTCTCTGCTAGCCGTTTCTTCCACTTTCAAGCCTAGTGCATCAAAAGCCATTGAGGCGGAAGAGGGTGCTGGCAGGTGGAGGAGATGTGCGATTGTGATTGATTGGAAACCGAGCGAGCGAGTAGTTTTGTTCGAATGTCTCAAAGTGGAGTAGGGACAAGTGATCGTCGCTCATGTCGATACGAGAACCAGATGCAAACATATCGGCCTCTCATAATGGTGAAATGAGGTGCCAAACCAAGATGTGATGAATCCTCGCCCCCATTGCCATCTGATTCGGTTGCTCGTGAGGGCAAACACCGCCACCTCGACGTCCTCTTCCCTCTCTCTCCCTCTCTCTCTCTCTCTCGCAATCAACGCAGCGTGAAGCAGCATTGGCCATCCGTCCGCTCTCCTCGACGAAAACCCGGAGATATGCCACTTCGCGAGCACCTGCCTCCTCCGCCCCCCTCCATCCCCTTCCCAGTCCAACCCGAACGAGCGGCGACGCGGGTCGCTAACCGCGGCCGCCTGATTGGTGCGAACCCGATGCTGCGGTGCTGGATGGGCCATGGGGCGAGTGGCCCGTTTCACGCTTGGGGTCCGCGTCTGGCCCGCGGATGACGTGAGATGCGAATGCCCCCAAGTCCCGGTCTCTCAGACGGTGGTGAAACGGCGCGGGTCTGGCGTGGTGGCGTTCGAGTTTAGGCGCTTTAGGCGGGTCCGGGGTTTGTTGTCGTTGATCAGTCAATGGTAGGATGGGCTATTGTGATCTGGTTTTTTTTGGGGTACGTTTCGATTGTTTATCTATCACCGCGTGCCAGCGTGATGGTCAATGGGGGCTATCTATATCTAGACCGGCTGGGGGTTTTTCTTTCGTTTCTAGAAACTCTCGTTGATACAGAGTGCATACTCCTAGCCAACCTCGTTGAAGATTGGAAAGAAGACACTTCTCTATAGACTTGGCTCTTGTCTGCTGAAGAAGAGAGGAATTGCGAGGTCGAGGTTACACAGAAGAAGGCTATTGTCAATTCAGATCCAGTTCACCTCTTCGTCAGGATGGGCTCAACAACACCGCCGACGGTTGAGTGGAAAGAAGGCCTCGCACCCTTCAAAATCCCAAGCATCGAGAGGGAATGCTTCACCTGGTACAAGACGTACGGAGATCTGAAAGGCAGTGCCACACCGTTGATTGCCATCCACGGTGGTCCTGGCCTGAGTCACGAGTTAGTTACCTCTACGCACCCCTTCACTTCCATCCAGCTCCCCAACAACGGCTCCCAAGAGCAAAGCAGGCACTAAACGCGACAGCTACCTCTGCTCCCTCTCCGAGCTCACCACGCTCCACGCCATCCCGCTCGTCCTCTATGACCAGATCGGCAACGGACGCTCCACGCACCTGCCCGAGACCGAGGGCGATGAGGCCTTCTGGACCGACGCCCTCTTCCACCGCGAGCTGCGCAACCTCATCACGCACCTGGGGCTGGACACCCGCGGGTACGACATACTGGGCCACTCCTGGGGGGGCATGATGGCGGCGACCTTTGCGGGCAGCGTGCGCTCCCCCAGCGGTCTCCGGCGCCTCATCCTGGGCAACGCACCGGCGACCAACGCCGCCTGGTCCGCTGCCTACGACAGCTATCTCCTGGGGATGCCGGCCGACATCCAGCACGCCCTCACGAAAGCCGACGCGACGCAGACGTGGGAGGGCGCCGAGTACGAGGATGCCATGACGGCCTTCCTGCGCAAGCACTGCTGCACCGTGGACCCGTGGCCCGAGGAATTCCTCGAGACGTTTGCGTGGGCCGAGCGGGATCCGCTCGTGGGCATGGCCATGGGCGGCGCGAGCGAGTTTGTCACCACGGGCAGCATGGACTCCTGGTCCGCCCTGGAGCACATCCCGCTGATCGCCGTCCCCACGCTGGTCATCAACGGCACGGATGAGGGCGCCAGTGATGAGGCCGTAAGGCCGTTTGTCGAGGGCATCAAGGGCGCTAGGTGGGTCAAGCTGGCCCATAGTACGCATATGCCGCTCTACGAGGAGAGGGAGAAGTATCTGAAGACCATCAGTGAGTTTTTACTTGAGTAGGGGACGGCGGAGGCGGGAATCTGGGTCTGCTTTTAAGCTGTGTATGCGAGAAGTAAGAAAGCGGGAAGAGACGATACTGCGCTACTTCAGAAGGAACAATACTGGGCAAAGTGGAGAAGTGGAACATTGGTTTCGTCACGAGACAAGAAAGGACACAGGATAGCTTCGCTTTCCTCCGAGCGGATACACGAGGCTTGCAAAACACTTTGCTCCCTTACAATTGTTAGCAGCTTTCCTCTTATCGATGCATAAGGCTTGCATAACACTTCGTTGCCTTGGAGTTTTGCTATAGGACATACATTGAATGAATATTAACTCAAAAATTACTATCAGATACTAGAAGTCCACCAATACCACTGCATTCCCATCTCCCTATCGTCTCCATTTATCTCTCAGCTCACATCCCAAACCCACATCCACAAGCTATAGCTCTTCATTCGCCCGGCCAGTTCTTTGAGCCTTTCCCGGCTCAACCTAATAATAGTAAGGGTGGTCTGGATCCGTGAAATCAAAGACGACAGAAGAATGTGGCTTGGCACCCCCACGATCAGGGAAGTTGGCCTCAAAGTCAATGCTGCGGTTGAAGTGCAAGCTACCATCAGCATTGATGTCGATGTAGAGCGCTTTGTAATCAGCGGGGGTGTTGATCACACTATCGAGTAATTAATATGGATCTCACTCAGCGACAATAAGAGACATACCCAATATCGCCCGTCTGCACAAAGTAATCGGTAACGACAATGTGTTTCTGATCAGGCGTTACTTTGATGTAGTGAGGGCCGATGGTGGGCTGCGCGGTGGTAGGGTCATCGAGACGCTTCACATTATTGAGGTCCGAGATATCCAGAGCGGCAATATGGTTCGCGGTCGTGAGGGTGAAGTAGGCATATTTGCCGTCCTGCGTGATGTCGGAGCTACGTGGCGTTAGTAAAGGATAACGAGAGATGAGAGGGGGCTTACTAGATGGCAATGACATCCCGGGCGCTAGGACCGAGATCGTATAGCAGTTCGGCGACACCTTGTTTACCACTTGAGTCGTAGCGGAATGGATAGATGATCCAGACCTGGCCAAGATGCACGGCCGTGGCGAGAGCGGCCGTCTCCGAGTTGCCAGGAATAAATTTCACGTCTTGGATTCCCCCGCCCTGGTTTGTGAGCCTCGAGTCAATTGTACCTGAGGGTCAGACTTACATTAGGGATCGTGATCGTGCTGATTATGGTGTGAGTAGCCAAGTTCCACAGACGAAGCGTGTTGGCGTGTTGAATACCCAGGGTAGGCTTGAGGATTGTGATGGGAACAACAAAGTCAGAGGTAAATGCAACCTCCTTCTCGTAGTTGACAGTAAGACCGTGAGGCGAGAACTGCGAACCAAGAACGTTCAACAGACCCGCAGTGTCTTCTGGCCACTCGTGAATAATGTTGAAGTTGTCATCAGTTTCGATGAGACGGCCAGGGGCAGTACCGACTGCAGAACCCATGTAGGTGATGTAGAAACCACTACATCTTATTAGCCATCGATGATTCGCTTAACGTGTGATCTTACCCATCTGGCTTGGCGCGAATTTCATCAGTGATGGATGCCAAGAGAGCACGGTTACTCTTCTTGAAAGCTGGCCTGTATGGATTTGACACGTCGAAATAGTAAGCAGTGTCCTGGGATTGTTAGTCATCATGTTATCATCTCAAGTCGGACTTACTTGAGTCTTCAGGAGAGACAGAAGACCTCCACCGATCAGAGTCTTGCCATCAAGAGTGGAACCCAGATGATGAGGAGAGTTTCCACTGGTGGGAACATCGGTGAGCCAGATGAACGTGCCAAACGTGTCATCATCAAGACTGTAAGTAGCGAGGAAGTCTGAATCATCAGTATATTTCAACAGAGGTGCATGTTCACACACCTGCGTGCTCGTTGTCACCGGCGCCAGTCCAGAAGTAGCCAATCTTCTTAGGCTTGATGTTGCTCCCAATGAACGGCTGAGAAGGTAAAGGGGGAGTTGGGAGTTGCAAGATTGGCAATGGGGGAGCGTTAGATACGAGGGGTTCGGTAATGCCTGGAATGGAAGGAATCAGGGGAGGTAGAGAGATGCCTTGCCCTTGGAGAAGTTGCGGCTTTGGGGCAGCCATAGCCAGGCTGGCCAAGGCAGCCATGGAGAAGAGTTGGCGAGTCATCGTGCAGAGAAGTGTAGAATGAGAAGATTAGAGTGTGTTGATTAAGGATGATTGAGAGAGTTTGCGGGACTTCCTTGGAGGTTATATAGTCAACCGGTATCTACCATCATCTCAGATTTGAAATTATTCCTTCAACCCACTACCTCCTCTCTCCAAATATGTCGCCATTCAGACTTCTTTGGATGTAATTATGAGAATCAACAGATGAATATCCTAAAGATGGAAAGATCTGCAAAGCCACATTGCATAGCTTCATGAATTTCTGGATTCTTGTATGAGGACCCGACATGGCTGAGAGATCGACATCGGATGATGGACAAAGGCGTTTTCAGTCAGAACTTCGGATGAAGTGATTCTTCATGCCATTACCCTGCATCTTTAGCTGAAGCAGTTGGGCGACAACTTGCATGGAGCTCAACTTGCAGCCCTTAGCTCCGGAGATACTACACTTGTGAAATGGGAAGAAAAGAGGACATCTCGAATACTACATCTCTGCGCCAAAGTCGCAGCTCAAAATCCACATAAGAACAACATTCGAATGGTATACCGAAATTCAACGAACATTCAAGGCAAATTCACAGCGATCAACGTCCAAATGGAGCCGGATTCCCGAAAAGATGGCATCGGCACTTGAGCTGAACTTGTCCTTTAATCTTCGAATGACAGTTCATCTTGGATCTGATGACTTGCTGTACCTTGTAGGGCAAGCCACTTGAAATGGCATCATATTTGGTAGATAGGCCGGTAGAACCGAACCAATTTCCCTCATGACTGATCCATAATAGAATTCCACAACAGTATTAGCGTTGGAAGCAAGCAATATTGGCGCTCTGAAAATCAGGAACCGCATCATACCACTTGGAGATGCATAAACAAGGCAGAAGTTTAAGCTTAATGGACCCTAGTAGGAAGATTGACACAATACGACAAGGCTGCATAGCCAGCCCAACTATCCGCATTAGTTCGGTCTGCGGTGGACATATGGAAGAGGCTGTGATGATGCCATCTCAACACGGCTGTCGACATCGGAAACCTGGAGGGCGCAATTTCTCGTCTGCTGCATTCGGACCATCTGTTTGTTTGAGGAAAAGAACGGCCAGCAGCAGGAAACGGTGATCCGTGAATAGTCATAGCGTTCATCTCTGGGAGATGTTTGAGAAGTGGAAGCTAAAAGGGGTTGAGCCAAGGTCGCTTGGGAGATCGATCTACACGTGACTAAGCACAGGGCTCTCGTGCATGGGACGGGAAGGAAGGTGTGGGGGAAGTGACGGGCGAGATCTCGGATGCTGCTAACGACCAGCAGAACATTTACCTCCCAATAATAGTGGCAATTCCATCATGGATCATAGCAGCACTTTTCACTACCGGCCACTCCTCGAGGCGGATGCTATTCGACTGTTGGTATTAGAACCCTCGTTAGATCTACACGCCAAAGTGGAGTGCTGGCTCATCCACACTAGGTTGAGCAAATACGAAAACAATGAATTAGATACCTACACTGCCCTATCCTACGTCTGGGGTGATGAGAAGGTGCAGGGAACGATTTCTGTCGAAGGAAGTGATCGCAAAGTTCCAGCCAGCCTGGAATCTGCCCTCCGATATCTGCGGCACCCATTCACTACTCAAGATATATGGGCAGACGCAATTTGCATCAACCAAGCCGACTATGAAGAGAAAGCGGCACAAGTTAGTCAGATGGGCAATGTGTACAAATTAGCGCATCATACGAGTATTTTCCTGGGCGAAGCTACGGAACAATCGGATTATTTCCTGGATTACGTTCAATCATCACACTCCTTGTTCAAGACGGGGCCTGTCACTGTCGATCACAGCAAGGCCACTCTGGGTTGGGCTGACATTTTACAGCGCCCTTGGTTTACCAGAATATGGATATTCCAGGAATTAATTCTTTCAAAGGATCCATGGATTCGTTGTGGACGGCGATTTGCAACATGGGAAGATCTCGTAAAAACGGTCTATTCAATTCAGGACCTAGATAAGTCTGACAGGTCTTTTGAAATCTTCTCATCAATGGATTCGAGGTGGCGGACATATCAAAAACGTTCTGTCTCAGAAGTTTGGACCTCTCCATCTTCTCTCCTCTCCATTCTTGAAGATCGGCGAGCGCTAGGAGTCTCTGATCCCCGAGACATGCTGTTTGGACACTTAGGCATGGTTCAACTTCCAGAAATGGGACGAGGCGGTCAATCTTTAGTCGAAGTTGACTACGGAAAGACGACGCAGCAAGTCTACGAAGACTTAGCGCTGTACCTCCTCATGAATGGCCGCTTTGATATTCTATGCTATCGAGAATTCAAGGTTGATGTTAGCGAAGCAAAGAATCATTGGGCTACGTGGGTTCCTGATTGGACTGTGAAAAAAATTTCACCTCCCTACACTCAACTTCGAGATGCACTACGAGTGACCGAAAAATCAACTGTTTTCGGCAGTAACAAGAATGGCGCACCTTCTCTTCTGAGGATTGCCCCATCTGTTCTTGCGTGTACTGGTTTCTGCATTGGAAAAATACACAAGGTCTCAACAGTCATCACCTCTTCTGATGCTTTATTTACCATCAACGATATCGGAGCTTTGAAGCCTCCCTTCCGCGGTACTAGCGGTGACCAAATCGATTACAAAATACAAGCAATTCAGAGAGCATGGCCGGAGGTCTATGAACATTGGCGAAAAATGATTGAGCCACTTCTTGTTGACAAAAAGTCTATTCACTGTACCACGACCAACAGAAGTGTTCGAGGAAGCTCAAAGTATGTTCCTTTTCCAAAGGGCTTGTTTTCCAAGCCATCAGAAGACAACGATCTGGAGGACATAGCTATTGAGAAAGAAAGCACGTACAGTGAGAGTTCAATAAAGAGACTCGCTACCCACATGTTTCTGCAAGCAATCGACGGCCACTTTTGCAAACATGATCCTTTTCTTGAGGGGCGACGATTTGCAACTCTGGAGGATGGAACATTGTGTTTGGTCCCTGGAGCTGCTGATGCAGGAGACTTTGCTTGTTTCCTCTTCGGAGATGGCAGGATGCCTTACATTCTGCACCCGATAGAACTCACCCCCAAGCAAGCCGAGGTATTGTCCGACTCAAACGTTTTAGAAAAGATTCCACAATTGGGGAAGATTCGAGTTGGCCATTACGATGTAGTAGGTTTCTGCTGGGTAGATAAGTGGATGCATTTGGAGCAGTTTATGGACAGGACAACATATCTCGGCCCTGACAGTGAAGAGAGGAGTTCTCATGGGCACCCCCAGCGAAGGAAAATACAAGAGGAAGATTTACTACTTGATGTGGAAATTTTAGTTCTTCATTAGGATTTGCAAGAGCTGCACATGAAGGAACTTACGAATTCAAGTCGCCGAACTGAATCCCGAATGTTGGGGAGCCTTGACTAGCGGCGAAGATCTTAAGAACCTGCATGAAGAGCGCTTCAAAATACAATGAGAAGATTTCTCATGCATAAACAAATCGGTACTTGCTTCTGCCCCTGATGACCCAGTTGATCAAAGTGGCTCTTGAAGACCGGCGTCTGGGAGAGCCCGCAGCTGGCAAAAGGGCCGCAAGATAAGTCAATCAAACTAAGTCAAGTTGGGTGATGATTGTCATTAAAGGGAAAGCATGACCTGCAAAGAAAGATCAGTTGTTGTCGAGTTAAGAATAGTGGCCATGGTGGAATGAGACGGGAGGATCACGCCTTCTACTTGGCAACACTAGAGCGGCCGCTTGTCGATGAGTAAGCAAGCGACACTTAACTTAGGGGAACACAACACCCGCGAAATTAAACAGGCGGCAAAAGACCAGTTTATACCCTTGTGTTATAGTGAACAAGATAAGCCATGCTGAATCTCTATATGAAATCAGCTGCTTTATAGCTTGTTCACTTGTCAGAGCCTCCACAGTATCAACTCAATCCTCTGCTTGAGAATGCGTCTTTCTTCTGAAAAGGCCAATATCAAGTCTCACCACAGTCGTCACAAGATGTTTCATACGTCGCCGGCCTACGGTCCTGGAGAGTCAGGCATCGAACTCGCATCCTCTGGTAACTTAATTCTTGTGCAACAAAGACCTGCATGTTACTGTATTTTGCCAAGGATCGCGCAATAGCGCCACAAGGATCACCCCAAAAATGGATGAAAAACAACACAAGTTTGCCATCTCTGGTACGGATCTGCCAAGTACCGGTATTCAATACGATGGGGCCTTTTAAGCTTAATTTGCTTCCCAGAACAGTGAACGGCAGGCCGTCTATGGCTTACCAACTTACCTGCTCATAACCAAGGTACCCTTCACCGACCCCCCAAGGTGCTGCAAGCGATCGACTGTGCATATCGAGCTGCCTGCAGGTCTAGCACAACGCATCTTGCTGTGCCTCAATGTCGCTTTGTGCTCAATATCTTGCACCATCTGATCATCATTGGTTCTTCCTTTGTCAATGTCGCAGGTTAATTGCGAAATGCAAATCGCAGGGCAGTTCCTGCATGAGGGGAGCTATAAGTCCAGCTCTCAGCCGGTGACCTCACTTCCTCATCAGAAAACCTCCTCGTTCTTTCATTTCAGTCCACGATGCGTTTCTCTACTCTTGCTCTCTCGGTCTGCGTGGGTGTCGCAGCTGCCAGCCCTCCTCCTCTTCAGAAACGCGATGGGTTCTCTACAGGTCAACCTGAGGATGCCAGTGGGAAAGGAGGGCCATTCTCTGGTATGTGTTCACAACCTCGTGTCAAGGTTACCAATTAATATCTCCAAGGTGGCACGAACCATCAAATCGACCTGGCGAACCCAGATAACCTTGGGGCCGAGAGTACCGATGCTGGCACCGTTCCAAATCTGAAGTGGTCATTCAGTGACTCCAAGACTAAGATTTTCAACGGTGGGTGGACTCGTGAGCAAGTCGTTACGGACTTGCCACTCAGTGTAGACATTGCTGCTGCACAGCAACACTTGAAGAAGGGTGCTGTTCGTGAGCTCCACTGGCACAGAGTTGTATGTTACCTACGTATTGGTTCTTGACATTTCTAATCTGTGTAGGCTGAGTGGGGTTATGTTTATGCAGGCTCAGTTCTTATTTCTGCGGTCGATGAGAAAGGCGATTACCAAGTTGACAAGCTCAATGTCGGTGATATCTGGTATTTCCCCAAGGGATCTGCGCACACCATTCAAGGCCTCTCCGATGAGAATGAATATCTCCTTGTCTTTGATGACGGTTTGTTCACCGTATTGAGATATTCCAAGCAGTGACTAATAAATGCAGGCAATTTCGACGCTGTAGGAACCACGTTTATTCTAGATGATTGGGTAGCTCATGTTCCAAAAGATATCCTGGCCCAAAACTTTGGTATCAACGCATCCGTCTTCGCCAATGTTCCCGCCCCCGATCCATATATCTTGAACGGAACCGTTGCAAACTACACCATCACCGGTGCAGCAAGCGGGCTCACAGGGAACAGCTCCTACGTCTTCCACAATAGCTCAACAGCTGCAGCTGTACCAGTTCCAGGAGGAGGTGGAACCATATCCATAGTTGACAGCCGGAACTTTCCCATTTCAACGACTATTGCTGCTGCGATTGTGACGCTTCAGCCTGGTGGACTTCGGTAGGTTACTACTGAATCTTCTGAATTTGAACTAATGAGAGCAGTGAACTCCATTGGCACCCCAACGCCGCAGAATGGCTCTACTTTGCTTCAGGTACCGCTCGTGCCACCGTTTTCATCGGTAATGCCAACGCACGCACCATTGATTTCTCCCCTGGAGACACAGCCATCTTCCCTGATAACTCGGGTCATTATATTCAGAACACTGGCAAAGACACTTTGGTCTGGATCGAAATTTACAAGTCTGACCGAGTCGCGGATATCAGTTTGACCCAATGGTTGGCGCTGACTCCGGTACGTTACCCCTCTCCCGCGCTCAATCTTGGATGTTTATACTGATCCAATTTAGGCTGATATTGTCGCCAACACACTCAAGATTCCCGTTTCGGTCGTGAACCAATTCAAGAAGACAAAGCAGCTCTTGATCAAGGCGGTGTAGGCCATTTCATTCTCCATTTTGGAGGTCGTGTGACATTGATGTGAATATGTGGCGAATACTGTGTAATTCTAATTCTCTAATCTTCGTTGACCTGAAAAGTCTTCGATTCAACAATATGACGCCTATTTTCCTCTTTTTTTTTATAGACATAGTCTCATGCGTATATTTTACAATGAATAATCAGAGTATACTCCACATAATTCGTCTGAACACCAATTTGCCCATAACCAGCAGCATCCACCCAAACGGCTCCAGAACCATCTCCACGTTAATCGTCTCTCGTTTTTTTTGTTGCACATCGCAACCTCGCTCAAATTTCAGGCGCCGCGTGCGGCCGCACCATCCGCATCGCGTTCCTGAAAACGCCAAAACCGCGATAAAAAAAATCAAACTGTGTCAACCCTCGGGTCGCCACGCCATGCTAGCCCGATGCGGCACGTGCTCCCTCCCGATTCCCTGCCTCGGCACTTGGAAACCTCACCTATTCGGCTAGCTGACCCGAACCGGCTGGCTGACCCGAACCGGCACTTGGCTATTCTGCCCTAGATAATCCACACTCGTGCCTAATGGTGGATAGATGGCTATTTGACACAATCGATCTACCTGCTGAAGGGGTAAAGGACTCGTCACGAGGTGTGATGGGAGGTGGGGAAGGGGATGGTTGATGAAGTTGGTTTTCTACCTCGACTTGGTTGAGTGCGTGTTGTTCTTTTTCTTCTTTTTCTTCTTGGTTGTTTCATCTGCATTTTGTTTCGGTGGCTGTGTTGTGAGCAGCGATGATGCTCCCTCCTCTCGCGCTCGCTGTTGCAGCATTGTGCATCCAGCAAGCTTCAGCTGCCACATGGTACTATCTCATGTGGGAGACGCCTAGCTCAAAGTATGAGTTCTTAGAGGTGAGAATAAGTACCACTGGCACTCAAACAGATGACCCCAAGAATCAGCTAATACAAAAGCATCTAGTTCTCCATGCAAATGGTCGTCCCCTCCCTCCCCAAAGCAGCAACCTACTACCTCTGGCCCGGCCTCCAAGACGTGCCCAACACAGGTGTGTATCAACACGTCCTGGACGGCCGCTCAGGGACATGGTGGATCGGCGCCGGGTGGTGCTGTTCCAACCCCAACCTCTCCTGGGGCAACGGATTCAACGTCAACGCCGGAGACGTCGTCAACATCTCCATGACGAAAGACACCACGGGTAACGGCTGGAACAGCACCACCACGTTCGGGACTCAGAAAGCAACCAATGATTTCCCGCTTGGGGGCAAGAGCTTCAGCCAAGCCATCCTGGCCATCGAGCTGGACGATGTGACGTGGAATTTTGGCGCGCTGGCGTGGAAGGATGTCGTGATGGTTGTGAATGCGACGCAGACGGCCTGGTGCACGGGTAAGCCGACCAATTATGAGGGTCATGCGAACTATACCATTTCTACTCCTGTGGTGACCACGAGCGGTGGAGCGACGACCTGTAGGATTCAGAGTGTGGTTATGGAGGGCCCAGCGAGATGAGACTGCGTGATATTGCACGGGACGGCTTGACTGCGACAACTGGAGAACACGAAGATTGTCAACTGAATGATGTCCCGATAACAGAAAAACCTGAAAGTCGTTCGTAGTCTCATACTCTTTCGACTCAAGACCATTGTAAACTCCTGACCACAGTGAATTCTGAGTTTTTGTGTGTAATCTCAGGCGACATTTTGGTTGCTCAGACACGTTCCTCATTTCTTTTTGGCAACCAATTCCAATCTACTTACTATTCGGTCCTTGCCGTGCGAGCGTTGCCAATTCCACACGACCGTGTTCAGCGAGACCAAGATCGACTCTCAGGGAACCTGAATAAAACCCCCTCCCACATGGATTTCTTCCGACCAACTACCCATCTTTCTGTCTCGCATCCTGAAGAGATTCAGAGTTGTTTTTACCTACTTGATTCTCTGTGATAGCTATATTACGAATGGCACTCTGAGCAGCGTATGCAGAAGGCCTTGATAACTTCACGTATGAGCGGCTAAGCCGAGTAACAGGATCTGGGTTAAGAAATCGGCATCAACCATGATGAGTTACAACATGCCTGCTACTTGTGTTGATTAGGCCGTGAGCACGCTCTGAAACGTATTCCGAAATCCACCATTCGCTGTCCTTTCGAAAGATTGTTGGAGTCGAAAGTCGAAAATATAAAGTCAAAAGTAGGGTACCTAGAGCTGAGAGGTACTCCTGGTAATCAATAGCGAATTCTTCTCGCTGTATTATAGTAATATTCCATTACATTAGACCTACAAGGCGGGCAAAATTCGTCGTCGCCGAACGAAAGAATCAAAACTGCAAAATGTCAATGCTCGTCCTGAACAAGCACCTGAAACTTAGAATGCAGACCTCTTAGATACTTTTATTGTCTGGAGTTTTTATCGACTTTACGATTTCCTGACGCGTTGGCGAAGCCGAATTTTGACCGCCTCGCTAAAGTTCTAGAGATCGTAGATTTCCTGGGTCTTACGGTGAGAATTTGACCTATTTTAAACTGCTCACTTGAGGTATTTTGAATATGTCAAGATAATATGATTCTTATTCTATTGTAGAAGCATGACCACGTTATGTCTTGATAATAACCTGAAGGTCAGGTGGCATAGAATCCAGAGCAGTCACTTCTCTAGACGAATAGTAAACCTTTTTCTTCTTCATGTTTTTCAATTAGTGATATAAGCCACCTTTGTGAGTAAAATACTTTAGAGAACTTGAGAACTTGAGAACTTATTCTAAGGCGAAATAGGGCAAAGTGGCTTGCTTAAAAATACGTTACTATATCTAAATTATCAAATTGTACCTGCAGCGCAAATCCCATCAGAAATCTCCTTCGGTCCTTCACGCACCACCGACATAGCGAGACTCTCTCAAACCATTCTGCTCATTATTATGTAGGACCAGATTCTCAAATCATAGCAGCAAAGCCACCAGCCAAGATAACAACAGGAAGCAACTTCTCCGCAACATCTAATCCGTTGATACTGGCCCCATTTGTCTTTGTAGCCTGCGTCGCCGAAGATGTAGAGGTCGAAGACTGTGCAGAAGTCGAGGAAATCGTGCTGGTCTTTGCAGACGCCAAGGACGAGGTCGAGGAGCTCGAGACAGTCGAGGCTGGAGCTGCGGAGCCTGTCGCAGAGACGAGCTGGGTGGAAATACTTTAGCAATCGGCTTGGATGGGAAGGGGAGAGGGCTTACAAGAGATGCCGACAAACTTGCAACTACTGGTGTATTCTCCGTTACACAAAGTCCAATACCAGTATTCGTTCCAATCTGGCCTGGCAAACAGCAGAAGTATCCTTCTCCAGTTTTGGAGTTCGCTTGTCGCCAGAGCGACCATGAATCATCAGCACATTGGGGAGAAGATTCGTAGGCGGCTATGCAGGTGGTGCCTGTGTTGGGTATAATCAGCTGTTGTTTGGAACGTCCACAGGCGTGGAGATTTGAAGGTGGGCAGTCTCATACCTTGAGGACAGCAGTGGTGTCCGTATGTGTAGTCGGCTTGACACTGGAGTGAACTTGGGCAACAGAATCCTGCATTGCCGAGACATTGCTGCGTGCTATCGTTTGCACAATCGCTACCCTTGAGAGCGAAGCCGCCTGCGGTGGCGGATCTGAGTTTGAGGCCATTTCCTATTGGGATTCTCTGCGCTAGGTCGTAGGCGGAGATCTGGGTTGCCAGTAAAGAAACGAGAACGAATGTAAGTGAGGAGACCATGGTGATCGAAGCGAATATATTCTCAACAGAGTAAACGGCTCTTGTAGGAAATGATTCTGCGTTTCGGATTGTCTAAGAGGTAGGAATTCCCACTTCTTTATACAAAACTCAAAGACAGCAGAGAAGGCTATTGATACAGTTCCTAGCGAAAAGTAGCGCACAGCATTAGTTCACAGCATTAGTTTCATGATAAGGTACTTGCCTATTACTTAATACAAACGAAGCAATTCACAACTCAGCCTCAAGCCACCAACCAAAAATAAACTTCTGACTTCCCCAGATCGCTGGAAAACAAGGTGAATCCTGCGCTGTATCCCAGCACTCACCTATGGCAGCCTGGCATGGCGTAAGTTGCAAACCAATTAGTTAGGACTTAGCGACTTAGACAAGATGCACTGTCGTGTTAAAACTTGGCATCCTAAGGCTGCAAGCACAGTCCAATCAATTTTATATCGGGAGTCATGGCAGAGTGCCACATCATCTAGTAGCGCGTCGGCTGATTTTCTCGTGATGCTCAGCCCAGCGGCTTCTAACGAAAGAGATGATAGGTAGTGGATGAAGGATCGGAAGAGCCAATGAACGTCCGAAAAATTCTGCAAGCTGTCGGGATCCTTTCATAAAATTAAATAGTGACATGTATTCTGCCGGAGAAACTTTCTGCAACTGCTGCCAAGAGAAATCCTTTGGTAAACATCTTGTCTTGCAGGAAAAGTTGGCACCATGAAGTCGCCACATGCGCACTGCGAGCATTTCCTCGC
Source organism: Arachnopeziza araneosa (assembly GCA_003988855.1). Taxonomy (NCBI): domain Eukaryota; kingdom Fungi; phylum Ascomycota; class Leotiomycetes; order Helotiales; family Arachnopezizaceae; genus Arachnopeziza; species Arachnopeziza araneosa. Next base: position 27,189 of record QYAI01000175.1, read on the forward strand.
TGAAGCTCGACCAATGCTGAGATCAGCTACAAATAAAGTTAATAACAGAACCGTCATTTAGAATGGCCAATATGGGGAACTTGTTACGGATAAACAGGCACGCAGCAAACAGCATTCTGTATCGGAAATTGGGTCGTGTGACGGATCATTGATGTACTTGTACATGTTTAGCATAGTAACTGAGGGAAAAAATGACGACAAATACTGCGAACGAAATTTTGAAACTGAGCAACGGAAATCAAAGCTAGCAGCCTGCGTTTGGTCTGTTGAAAAGGCTTGAACTTGCGCGCATGGCCAAATACGATACAGACAGCATAGCCCAGGAGCACACTGCATACCTTGGCGATTATCTTCGGCAAGCACTTGCTTGGATTGATGCCGCAGGGGATCAGCCATCGCTGAGGTCGCTAGTCAAGACCATGATCGCCTCCTCCTTGGCAAATTCCAGAATATTCCGAACGTCAGCTAGCCATCACAACCATGAAGAACTCCAAACAGCGGTCGAAAAAGTGCAACCCACGGCCTTTAGGCTTCATCAGAACAAGATCACGCAACGCAGGTAGCCACTCTGAGCTAGGTAACTACCAAACCGTAAAGGAAGCAGCTGAGAGAATGAGAACAACCACCGAATTTCTTCTCCAGGAGATGAATGGCATAGTCAGAGTGATAACCGAGAGTGGATGAGAGAAAAATAAACTTGATAGGAAGACGCACGCTAGAACTTTTGTTGGAAACTGTCGAAGCTGGCCACCAACATCGTTCTAGTGCCAAATGGCAGAAGTTTCATTCCTCTTAGTTGGAACGAACCAAGGAAAATCATCCATAGCTACAGTATCATTCTCGGCAGTATCGGGTGGTCTATTCCAGTGTGATCCGCCATTGTTCGCAATGACAATTCCAAGCCCTTCTCTCCATATTCTCTAGTTGGTATTGGTATCCTTTCACAACGACTCCGCCTTCGAGTAATTCATACCAGCAGCTCCCATTGTGTTGTATTCTTAGATTCTCAGATTAAAAGGAGTCGTGACGGAGTGATTATTTTGAACTCGAGGTCCAATGGTGAAACTCGTGAGATCTGTTGAGTACAGAAAGCCAATTGTTTGTGAGGGGAGGATACTCGTAAAGCCGCGACTAAGCCAAGCCAGTTGCTCGCTCATATCCACAAGCAAACATCTCGGTCCAGTAGCAGCGACGTCGCCCAATTGATTGAATATTTCAATTTTAAATTTCGTTCCACTCGCAAGTGCGTCTAACAGTGCTTTAGTATATCGTGGTAGAATAATGTAAGGGACAGGGTAGTATATACATCTGCCAATCTAGTGTGATCTATTCAGCAGTGCCTCAGATTTTACATCCAAGATCGAGGTCGCAAGCCAGGTCTGAGGTAAGTATTAGGCACAGGTTAGTATTCGGCGTCGATGGCAGAGCCAGTTATCGTAAGCATAGGCCAAATCTCTCTCCGGGGTGTCCATCCAAGCTAGTGTTCCAGAAGTCGGCTATAGACTAAGGAATTTCAAATATAGCATCAAAATGTGCTGATGGTAGAGCCCATCCGATGAGCACAGCGCTTGCAATACGTAATCGAGGCATCTGGGCAAGTATCCTAAGATTTTTTGGCAAAAGAACAACAAGAAACCCCATCTTCTGTGTAAGCCTGGTCGAACGAGATGTGAAGGTATAATTAGGCTCCGGTACCCTCAGGACAATCTTCCATGCCGAATCGACGATACAATGCCATATCTTCCTTCTAAGCCGAGAAAGTAGGGGAAGACATTACAAAGGTGTCTTAAAATTTGGGTGCTGTTCAAGTGGAGCTTATTATTACAGTAGCGACCACAAATTGAAATATATTCAGAACCTCTACTGTGGAAGTGCACGAACAAATCAAGCTCTTTAGTTTCTTTATCTAACGAGCTGTCTATAACTTTTGTGAAATTCCTGCTCAGCACCAAGCATAATGCTCGTTATTGATCCATAGCGGTGCTCTACTCTCTGAGCCATCCACACCATACCAGTAAAGACTAGCAATTCCCACGTCCTCTCTCTCGACGATCGAATGTTCAAGCCCACTCTCAACTAGAAGACTCTGGACCGTCGGCGAAGGGTCCCATAATTCCACCTTACTGAGACCCCACTGCGACGCCTCCGCTCGAGCAGCCTCAAGAACAGCTGCCATATACCTTACTTGTTCCATTTCCGTGTTGAGGCTCAAGCTGTGTAACGTGTCGTCCGGTGATTCCGAGTCTGGGTGTCCATGATAATGATGCGACCAGGTAGCCCATACACGGCTCCCACGAGGTCCAGCAATGGCTCCCTTTGCTAATGGCACTTTTCTAAAGATCCGAGACGTGATGAACTCTTCCTTGGCTATGTGCCAAAGCATGTGGTCGAGATCTGGTATGATTACCATTCGTGTTCTGACATCTTCTCTTGGGATTGCAATAGTCTTCCTCATCATCTCATCGTCCTGTTCACACAACGCCGTAAGCATACCCACCGAAATTCTTCTCAATGATAGCTGACTTTGCATCTTTGGTTTAATCTTTGAAGGCTGGAAGACAGCGTGGAAATTACTAGAGACAGGATGCCAATTCGGGATAATTACAATCGGAGTGTAACGGCACGAACACGAATATGGCTAGTCAAGAGGCATATGGGAGTGCGTTGATAGTCTGAGTATATTCAGTTCATAGGCTAGCTACGAAGGAAAAGAAGAATATGAGGAAAGAAAAACTACATGAGTGAGGTGTGCCTTATCTACAGTAGACTTCTCTCCGGCCCTAGTCTGAATAGACTCTGAATGTACCCCTTATTCTCTACACTTCGGTAAGAGGTCTTGTCCGCCCGTGCCGTCTACGCATGACATTTGTAACACGTGATATTCCGCTCATCACAGGGCGCGTCTTGAAAATGCTGTCGGGTCGCATTGAAAGGCTTTGGCGGCTGCAGAATAGGTTGTGTACTGGCCAGCATTAAAAGCATCAACTACCATAGAAACTTTGGTGGATTTGGATGTTGTAGCTATTTTTAGAGCATTTGTTGTTCTGAGGCTAGCAAATAAACGCGTCGATTTTCGATGCGGCTTTACTCCGGGATCTCGGTTAGTTCGCTATTTTAAACGAATGAGATCGGTTCCACGTGCACAATATCAGCCTTGTCAGCCTCGTCAGCCCTGTCAATGTCGGATTCCCCGAACTGACATCGTTGCATACAAAATGTAATGAGAAAAGCAAAGAAATATGCCAGGTAGAGTCCTTTGTGATATTGATGGATTCAATGAACCTCACCTACTGTGGTTAAGGTTGGTACGCCTGACGAGTTGCTCGCTAAGATGGCGAAGAAGAAGAATGCGGGTGGGGGTGAGGAAGCGGAGGACGAGGAGGATGAGGAGGAGGAGGAGGAGGAGGAGGAGGAGGAGGAAGGAGCGGATAAGGTGTGATTTAGGGAGATGTGGGATAATGCTCATTGAAGATAGACAATTAGAGAGAATTCGCAGCCATTAGAACTAGCATCCCAAACGCATCACCGCTCACCATCCATGAATTCAAGTCATTCATCTTATCCCCTCCATGTCCCCTCCCAAGCGCCATTAAATCCGCATACCTCAAATAACACCCCCCATCTCTTGCCCTCAGCATCTCGTCATACTTTTCTATCCATTCACCTTCCGTCGCCGCCTCCCAAAGATGTTTGTGGGCAGGAAGCGGTACAACAGACAGCCCGACTTTAGATTTGGCCCGTTGTTCAGGTTTGATGTCGAACAGAAGGTGCAGTATGAAGAGTACCGTCACGGTCCTTCGTTTCGACTCCACAAACACCCACTCTTTCCATTCCGGACGGCGGCCTTCGATCTCAGCACTGCAGACTAATCTGCACTGTCCAGCTAGGGTCGCAATTTCCTAGCAGGAAGAACCGTTAGCTCGTACATAAGTGGAGGAAATCAAAGTCTCACCGTCATCGCTCTAGTGAGCTCGCGGTCGAATTCAGCGGAGAATGAGTCCTCGTCAAAGATCCTGAGGAGGATATACAACGTGACTGCCTGAAGCATGGACAGCACAGTCCACTCATCTCCGTTCACGCATTCGTTCATAAAGCGGTCCTTTTCCATGGTTATAGTGCGCCAGACGAAAGAGCTTGTTGCAGGTGTCTTGGTGGTGTAGAGTGAGACGATCGATTTGCAAATCTCTAGTGTCGGTAAGGGAGGTGGGGTTGCGCAAGTCGGAGTTTGACACGAGCTCGGGTCTGGGGGTGGAAGCGACGTGCCGTGGATGAAGGGCGGGAGGTTCTTCGTTGCAAGGGCCGTGGCGTACGATTTGAAGTTCTGCAAAAGGAAGATGCGGCCGATTTGTGAGCCCGTTGAGAGATATGCGTGAATGAATGGACTTCTGGGCGAGGCGGGGGATAGATCACTGTCCATGGGTCGAAGGACTAGGTAGGGGGTATGGAACATGCAGTCTGCGGGAGTTGAGAATATCGCGTCGAGGGTTAAGCTTGGTGTTGGACCAGAGATGAACCAGTTGATCGGGGATCCATTGATTGAATAGCCATTGGACGAAATATTAGCACCCAGGTCAGAAACTTCCAAGTCTTCCACAAATCCAGCATCCGGTTCCCAGAGAGCGAGGTCGTTCTGAGGCGTCAGGTCGGGCACAGGAGCAAGCCAAAGACTAGGAGTATCCATATCTAAGCTGATCTGAGCGTCATTGCCGTTGTCCGCATTAGCATTCCAAGGGATATCGTTTTGATTGCCCGGTTCCGGGATATCAACAAGCAATGTACCATCGGAGCTTGGTTCATCAGGCGGAGCAAATGCAGGTTGCTGGGCTGAGGTCGCACTCTTCCTAGTCAATTCATAAACACAAGGAAGCCCCCTATCATCGCATCGACTACAATTTGGGAGTTCCGAGTCGCATTTTGCTTTGGCTTTCCGACAAGCTGCACATGATTTCCTCAAGACCGGGAGACTGTCCACCAACTTCTTCCTACAGTACAGTACGTGTCGATTCCTCGAGGTCCCTAGCACGACAGTTGAGCAAATGGCTTATGGGATTGTGTTTGAGAGCAAAAGGAATCGAACCCTACGTTTTGTGAACGCTTTGGAGCAGATCTTGCAGAGGAACGGCCCGGCATCATTGTCGATATGCCGGCAGGAGGAGGTTCCACTCATGGACGTCTGCTGTGACCTTCGGATGTAATGGCTGATAGCAAGGCCAGGGCGGAGCAGATCAATCTTCCAAGTTGCTGTGCTTTCATGCCATCCGGAATATTTGTGGGAAGCCAAGGACTCTTGCCGCTTCGGGTTAGGCTGTCTAGCGCGCTGCACATCACAACTCCACACCTCAACCTCACTCCGCCTTCTCTTCTTACAACAAGATCACAACTCTTTCAAGACCACCCCCATCGCCGCTCAGCTTTCTGGCCTCGAGAGATCTGGTAGTTGCACCATTGAATCATCCAGAATACCAGGGGCTCCGACATACCAAGGAGGGCCAAGCCTTCGATGCCTTTATCTCCGATCATCCGTCCTAGCGTTTTGTCGATTTTCCGGGCTGTACAATATTCCCCGCTGCCACAATTGCCAAGTACCACAACATCTAATGCAAATTGAATTTTCATTGCATCGTTCTTGTTCATGTCCGGAGATTCTTGTCGCCTTGAACTGCCTTCGCAAGTGTATAAGATGGCATGCAATTCCCCTTTCTCCTGCTCCCTTCATCATACACCCATCTTCATCATATTCGAGATCCCAACACTCCCATCTCCTTCCATTTCATCTCAACTTCTTTCAAAGAAAATTTCCAAGTCTCTTCTGAGCATCTCGAGTTATAATGGCAGGAGATCTCATTCTCGTAAGAAACCACAGGCTCCACAGGTTCCACAGCCGTTTTCATTAACGACAATTACTTACACCTTCATAGATTACGGGCGTTTCTGGCTATATCGGATTCAAGACTCTGATCCTAGCTCTTGAAGCAGGGTTCCCAGTACGTGCGGTCATCCGCAAGGCTGAACAGGCCGCAAAACTCCAGTCTCACGCTCGAGTCGCACCTCACACGGACAACCTACAATGGGTTGTTATTCACAATCTCTCAGACACCCACTCCTTCGATCCTCACCTCGCTGGTGTCACGGGAATTCTCCATATCGCCTCCCCTCTTGCCATCGAGGTATTACCCATCTCCGTGCCTGATCGTCACAAAGCTAATCCTTCTTAGTCGGACGACTATGACCGCGACATTATCGACCCAGCCTTAAAAATTACCCTCTCCATCCTCAACGCCGCGCACCGCACCCCCTCAATCAAGCGTGTCGTCATCACCTCCTCTGCCGTAACCCTGGTCTCCTTCGCCTGGATGTTTGGTCCCGCGCCTGCGTCCCCAGACCTCACACTATTTACCGCAGCCGACATCAACTCCAACGTTGCCGGTCCCTACGGCACGTCAATGGAAGCATACTTCGCATCCAAGACCCTATCCCGCATTGCCACAAGAAAATTCATGGAGGAGGAGAAGCCAGAATTTGAGTTCGTCAACTTGCTGCCAACAGTAGTATTCGGGCCAGATGAACTGGCTACAAATGCCGCTGAGTTGGTGACGGCCGGGAACTCTCTCGCACTTGGTCCGCTCCTGGATGTCAATATTCCGCAGATGGTGGGGGCTACAGTGCACGTTGATGATGTGGCTAGGGCGCATGTCGATGCGTTGAAGCCGAGTGTGCAAGGGAACAAAGACTATATTTTGAGTTCTGATGCGCCGGATGGTATTGATTGGGAAGATGGGCAGAACTATGTTAGGAAGTTCTTTCCAGAAGCTGTGGAGAACGGGACATTGAAATTGGGGGGGAGCCTGAGGGCGAGGATCTGGAGGTTGGATACTCGGGAGACGGAGAAAGAGTTTGGGTGGAAGTTCGTATCATTCGAGGAGACGTTGAAAGAGCTTGTGGGGCAATATTTGAAGTTTGTAGCGGCGGAGAAGAAATGAGATTGTGGTACGGTTTGATTTAGCTAGATACCTTGAATCATAATCTTGCAATTGTGTGCGGACTTTAGAAAACCACTGATGTGTTAACAATAGCTATAATCATTAGACTGTTCATTATACTATTGCGTCCAGTGTTCAGCGATTTCCTCCGAATGTCCACTAGCCGCACCTCCACCTACTGTCGGCTCCAACGCCGCTCTACCATCTCTATCTCCTTGCAGCCATATGCGTATCGGTATGTGGGAGAACCGTGTCGTTACGTTGATAAATCCCGTATCGCGCACCGCATCAGCCAGCAGTGGGATTGATATCCGATAGACTGGACATATAGAGCTATGTAACTGTCAGTCTGTTGAACGACGAGCTCTTATTTTCATATGTTCCTTCTCGAACGCGGTAATACGAATCTGATTTGCTGAACATGGAGGTGAGACCTCCACGCCGCAGCACAACGTCACAGCGTGGATCGCCGCGATCCTGATCCTCCGTTGCAACTCCCTCTCTGGCGACGTCTCAGGCAGGGTCAAGATCGCGTCCATCAGGAGCAGCTTCCGCTGCCGCGCCATCCCGTTTCCAAGGCGCTTAACTTAAGTACTCAAAAGTACGCCTCCTACGCGTATATAATGTAGTGGTTGAGTTGGTCGGGGAATGTCATCTTCATAATCCTAAACAAAAATAAATCTAAGCGCCGACTTCCGCAGTTGAGTGTCCCCGCCAAGCAGGGGGATGCGGGATCTGAATGACTTAGCTAGGCCATAATCATACTAGTGTCCGCGCAAGCGGGTCCAAAAGTTCATTGCGACAGAAGTATTTGTTGGCTGTGTACGGAAGTCGCGACCAAAAGTCTTCGCACACGCTAAAAATGTCACGAATCTAGGACCCCTCACTCGTGATCACGTGCCTAGGGGCAGACCCGCGGGGCTGCAGCCAGGCAGCCTAGCGCGTCCTGACGTGTCTGAGTAAATAAAACCCACTGTAGATCTCAGAGCTTCTTGCTCTTCTTTCTTTAGCTTAGAATAGTCTGAATGGAGCCTTCAACCTGCTTTTCAAGCCTTCGAATTGGCCTCGTGACATCTAGCTTCCGACTCCGGGTTCGAATCCGAGTCTAACAAAACTGGTTTTTGAGGACCTAGTACTACTAAATCAGCTTCCAAAACCTACCTTACTTCCTCTTCGAGCTCAAGGGCTAATCAAACGCCGGAATAAGAAGGTAGAGCTGCGGATTAAAGAGATTGAGGTTGAAGCTACTATAGCACCGTGATGCATGAACGATGACTGATGAATTCTTAGTGCTTGCGTACATAAAACTATGTAAGAAGACAAACACACTTTATTTATAAATTCTAACATTAAGAACTCTGTTTAATTTCTTTTGCGGCGGTAAAAATTTATAATCCTCACTCGCTAACCAAGAGCAAACTTGTGATATTATTTATCACAAAAAGGCGACTGATCTAGCAGACTAGACATTTTATAAATCATCATTCATAAATAGCGGTGCAATTAATAATATACCATTATTGTTCATAGCCTGGCCATTGTATTTATGACTGGGCCAAATTGACGAGCAGTCGGAGCAGCATCTTCCTATTTCACACTTTGCAAAATTTAACTTTTGCAATATATAGACTATTGATATAAAAGAAGGTATATATTTACAGCGTTTTACTTTGCGATAATAAATATTGTAGTAGGATTTTTGGTTGCAGAGCAAGGTTGGGGTAAAACACGTGACTTCTGGCCGTTGTCTTGATGACTCAGTCAGTACCTCAGCCACGCATATACATCAGCCACAGATATCTAGCCACAACAAGGAGGAAGGAAAACGAGCAGCGAAAGCAAAGGTTCATGCATCGTGTGAAGCGCGCTTCGTATGAAGCGTATTTCGACAGAAGCGAGCGTCCATAGAATGAGTAGGGTGAACCGGGTGAATATCCAATCTCCTACCAAACCTCAACTCCGCGCAATCAGCTTCGGATTAGTCAACATGCAAGCCACAGATGCCAGCCCAAGTACCGTATTCAGCCCTCGACGTAACGATTCACCGTCTTACCAGCATTAAGCTTTTGAAGCAAGGCTGGGCACTGCTGACAAAACTCCCCGTCTCTCAGGCGCAAGGCTCAGGTTCAGGCGCAAGGCTCAGGTTCAGGCACCAACGCCGCGTTTATAAGCAGCTGTCTTTGTGGGAGCCGGATATACCTGCATCCATGGATATAAGGAAGAAAAATGATTGAGAGTCGAGGCTTGGATCAAGCTTATCTGGTTGCATCCAGTAGTCAAATATGGTGATAACGTGCGCGGCAGAAATTGGCGTCCATACGGCGCGGACTGTTTGACGTAAATCACCGTAAAGCCCTCCAGTAGGAACGGAATGTCCGTGGATGCAAGTCCGACGGACTTTAGCTTGATTTGAAGTATCGGGCCCCATACCCCTGTCTACCCTCGAGAGAAAGAACGCATATCTCTGAAATAAAGCCAACTACTCAAAAATCTCATGACCGACTTAACACCATATCTTGCACATTGACGGCAGTCTCATAATGCTTTCGCAACTCCAGACTGACGAGGAACAAGCGTCACACTCTCCCGCAGACTCCAACGGCGCAGCATCCAACCCCTCGCCAGCAGCGAACCACAGCCCGAAAGAAAGAAAGCAGCAACCTCATGGCTTGAATGCGCGATCATGCGTTACCTGCAGACGGAGGAAGGTGAAATGCAACAAGGAGAATCCGTGTTCGAATTGCGTCAAGGCCAGCATACAATGTATATTTCCAGCGCCTGGGCGAGCCCCGCGGAGGCCCCGTCAAGGTGGAAAAGTCGTCAGTGAGAGGGAGGCAGAACTATTAAAACGATTGAGACGATTAGAAGGCGTAGTAGAGGAACTCAGTGGACAAGTAGAAGTTGAAGCGATCAAGCACTCACCCTCGAGCGATCATTCTTCGATACACAAGGATGGAGACTCGGGCAACACACCGGAGAGCGGAAAGTCTGGGACTTTGCGCGTTATAGGGATGGATGAGGGGAGTGGGAATAGGAAAGACTGGATGGCAAGAGCTTTCAGGATCGGCCACGGACCGCCAAAGACAGCATTCACCGGAGATGAAGTCGCCAATGGGATTGGACGATTGGTTTTGGACGAAGGGAAGAGTGAATATGTTGCTTCGCCATTCTGGGCCTCTATAACAGAAGAAATGGATGAGATTAGAGAGGCCCTTGACGATCGGGACTTCGACTCGGACTCAGATGCTCCTATCTACCCTACTAAACTCATAACGGAACCAGGTCATCAAAGTTTTATAATGGGATATAGTAGCAGTGATGTCAATCTCAAAGCTCTGCACCCTCTACCGTCACAGATACCATTCTATTGGCAGACATTTTTGGAGAACGTACAACCTCTAACCAAGATTGTGCATACTCCGACAATGAATAAGACCATCAAAGATGTTCAAAGCCACCTAGATAGTCTCAGCAAGAGCACTGAGGCTCTGATGTTCTCTATATACTTTGCAACAATTACATCTATGACTAGTCAAGAGGTATGTCAATTGCAATACTTCTCTCACTATACTAACATCTTAGGTACGTACAAACCTCGGAGTCGATAAAGAAACTCTTCTCAAGCAATACCGCTTCGGCGTTGAGCAAGCACTCGCACGTGCCTCTTTCCTCAACACCAACGAAATTGTGACGGTACAAGCTTTTGTACTCTTTCTCGTTTGTGTCCGCCGTCACGATGACACTCGTTTTGTTTGGTCACTCACTGGCCTGGCCCTCCGCATCGCTCAATCTTTGGGTCTTCATCGCGATGGATATCAATTTGGCCTCCCTCCTTTTGATGTCGAGATGCGCCGGCGCCTGTGGTGGCAAGTTTGCATCCTCGATACTCGCGCATCTGAAGATCATGGCAGTGAACCTTCTATAACGGACTACTCCTTTGACACCGAATTTCCCTCCTCTATCAACGACGAGGATCTAAATCCAGAAGCTACTGAACCACCTACTCCACAACCTGGCGTCTCGGAAATGACATTTTGCTTAATAAGATACGAAATTTGCTCCTTGACTCGAAAATTAACATATACACCTCCTGGGCCTGCACCTTGTAAAGTCAACGGTCAATTCCCAATGACACTAGAAGAGAAAGAACGCTTGATCCAGGAGAAGGCGGCTCACCTGGAGACTACATATCTCCAACACTGTACGAATGCTGGCCCTCTCTACTGGGTCTCTGCCACCGTAGCTCGTCTCATTGTGGCCAAAATGTCGTTAATAATCTACCACCCCTTTACCCAGCCTGGAAAGCCCAACTCTCTATCTCAAGACATCAAAGACCGCCTTTTTATGGCCAGCATTGAAATCATCGAATACTCCTGCATTCTCGAGAGCGAAGCAACCACCAAGCAATGGGGCTGGCTCTTCCATACTTATATCCAGTGGCACGCCGTAGCTTATATACTTGGCGAGCTGTGCGTACGTGGTGAAAGTTCAATCGTTGATCGTGCGTGGCAGGCCATCGAAAGTTGCTGGGATTCTTGGGGTCTCAAAGCCAGAGCTAGCAAGAGCGGAATGCTATGGATGCCGATGAGGAAGTTGATGGTGCGTGCCAGAAGGCGGAGGGAAGAAAACGCTATGATGGGCATAACTGGAAGCTTTCCAGAGAGATACACTCGCCCTCCTGCTGAAGCTTATACGGGTGCCTCTCCCTGTCCAGGGAATATAGCTCGCGATCGCCAGCTATCAGCAGGACCAGATACCTACTCTCCACCAAATCCAAATGTTGAAATTTTTGATCCAAATAACCTCGCTCAACCAGATCTAGATCGTCTCTTAAATATGTCTGCTCCAGAACAGCTGAGCAATAGTACTTGGCTCACTAGCGATTTGAACGTCAGCAATGGTAATGGCAACATGCAATTTACTGATCTGGGTGATATAGATATGGATATTGGGACTGTGGAGTGGGATAACTGGGACGAAATGGTTAGAGACTTTCAGATTCAGGCAGATAATCCGGCAATGCAGCCAGGAGATGGAGTGAGGGGACCGACACTTGGAGGAATGGGTGGATGGTGGTAGCACAAGTAATGTTGTATGTTTGGATTCAGATACCATGTTATTGATGATGGTATTACGGCATAATGATGGGGTTACGTGATGTATGCTAAGGGAGTAAGGTTGTACTTGGGACTGGATGAACTTAGAAATGGGAAAGGTTAGGAATGATATCCACTCAATCATCAGTATAGCAAGAGTTTTGAAGGGAAAAGTGAATATGGTTATTCGGTCAATCAATGATAAAGCCATGCGTAGATTAAACTCGTAAATTACGCTAAACTGGTCGTCAGCTATATTCAGCTTCTCAGATTACCAGTTTATAGCCGCATGTCGATACAAGAGGAGGAACCAGCATGTTTATTACAAGCCTGCTTCTCTCCCCACTGGCATGATGTTAGATAACGTATTTGTTGAGACAAGAATGGATTAATAGAAACCGGCGATTAGCAGAGGCTCAGAACAGCTCACTACGCATATCCGTGATTAAGTTTCTAGCACCTCCATTCCTTTGAGGAGAACGAGGCAACTGTTTTCGTTTCGTTTTTCTTGGACTCTCTTTTGCATTGCGCTAGCCCTCTAGTTCTGGTCTCCTGTCGGTTCCCAACTCGGGGTACGCTTGAATGCCGTGGAGCTCGTGTACCGATGTAGGAGCCCGCTGCTCATCCTTCGCTTCTCTGGGATACTCCTGTTTCTTCTCGACGCTAGTGCTCTGTCCGCGTCCGCGTCCGGCGCGGTAGAACCAGATCAGAAACACCAGGACGATAAGTGCGATGATACTGCCTACAATCCCGCCTGCAATTGCCCCGGTTGGCGTCTTTGATTTGGTTGGTGGGTTGCTCTGTGAAGGCTTGGCATTCGTGGGTGCTGCTGTGGATGGCGCTGTTGAGGATGGTTTCGAGGTAGCTGATGCTGGTTGGGTGAATAGAGCTGCTAGAGATGGGTTGTCCCAGATGGGATATCATGAGCTGCAAGGTTGTGGTTAATGTATATCGCACATTCAAGGATAATTATGGTACTAACTTGTTCGAATAGAAGTACTTCACCATGTTTGATTGTGTGCATGGATTGGGATTTGCACTGTAGTTTGAAGACCAAGTCAGGGTGGTCAAGTTAAAAGTTCCAATGCTATACATCCACGGATCGATGGCACCGGAAATCATCGGATCGAAACCACCATAGCTGAACATTTGGTTCCCTATAGTTTGATTACTGTTCGCCTTTTTTGACCTTGCAAGTTATTCCTTTTCAAAGTGGCTCTGCTGATCCGACTAAAGAACTTTGACAAAGTACATCCTCATTTCAAGTCATCTGATTAATCAGCACCCTTCCGTACTACTTTATCTGGAAGTGATCCTCCGAGCCTATTCTTTTAGTAAAATCAAGAACTTCCAAGTCACAACTCTGTCCGCGAAACACCTCTATAAAATGAAAATTCTTGCCGCGTCATGGTTGGCTTTGGTAATTCTTTGAATGAAATAGGTAAACGCTTCGATTGATCATGTAACTCCAAAGGACGAAGTTTACCTGAGCAGATAACAATAATAGAAAGTTCATCTAAGCTTTGTTTTCTCAATAGTTTTTGGTCTTTCTCATATTAACTGGAAGCTAGATGATAGATGTGTGAGATAATGACAAAAGAGAAGTCGTGAAAATCTTCGGAATAATTTCAATTGAGATGATAATAATTCTGGATTTCTCTAATTCGAGATAAACTAGACAAACAACAATGATACGCATTCGGCGATATATATCTAAACCTTGCCATAGAAAATCGTGCTAGCCCCCTTATCAAGAAGAGCGCTGCTTAAAACACATGATATCAGCAGTGTACAATTTTTCGCGGTGAGGAGTCTAGTCTTTCTTACAATGAAGCTAGAAGTTTGGATTCAAGCTTCAAGCTGGCTCGAGTTTACTGGATTAATTCTCGGCCCCGATAATACCTTCTCGAGCCCTGTCCTGGTCTCGATATGCTCAGTCGATAGTGTTTGATGTTGGATTAACGTGCATAACAAAAAGCCAAGGACAGCTACGGAAGCGTAGAATATCCACATCGACCTCAAACTATGAGCGAAGGATTCCCTAACGAACAGTTTCTGCATCGGAGGCAAGGTCCCGATGAATTTGACATTGGCCGCAGCTGAACCACCAGAAAACTTCTGCGCTATGTCTATAGGAAGAATAGCGAGCATTTGCTCGTAGTTTTTTGCATTTCGCCTTGAAAAATAACTCCGTCGATCACAACGGAGATCGCTGTTGACAAATTGCGGACAAATCCCATCAGAGCTGTTGCAGCGGCCACATCACTATGTTCTACCGAGGATTGTAGAGAGATTATAAGGGGTTGGAATCCCATTCCGACTCATATTCCAATAATGACTTCCAGGACGATAATTTCAAGGAGTGTAGAGTTGACATCCAATTTGATAAAAAGCCCAAATCCAAGAGAAGTGAGTGCCATTTCAATCCAAATGAGCTCCAAATATCGTCCGGTTCGATGAATAACCGCCCCAGCTGCAACACCGACAAGTGATTGTAGAACGGTGATGGGAAAGATCAAAAGTCCAGAGTGAATTGGTGTAGACCCTTTCACTGCCTGGAAATACAACGGAAGAAAGTACCATGACGATGCATTCACCTGCTGGACGTTAGCACTGACTAAACAAAGATTAAGGACATACGACTCCATGCATAAAACATACTAAAAGTGAAGCAATATTCGAGCGTTTTCGTAAGATTTGCATCGGCATGATAGGATTCGGCGCGAATCTAGCTTCGTAGAACGCGAAGATGATACTTGTAAAGATCCCAAACACTATCAGGCAGACAACCTTCGGTGAGCCCCAAGGGCTGATGACTCCGCCCAGATTCAGCCCAAGAAGAAACATCAAACTCATGCCCAAGACGAAAAGGATACCGAGCCAGTCGAAGGCTTGTGCTCCTAGCAAAAGACTTGTCCTAGGATTGTGTACTTTCAGGCACAAACAGAGAATGAGAAACGAGAATGCAGAAATTGGGAAATTGATCCACCAGTTCCATCTCCAAGAAACATATTGCATAAAAGCTCCACCGAGAAGAAGCCCAATACCACCCGCAAGACTCCATACCACACCCATCAGTCCGAGGAAGAAACCACGATTCCTAATATTCTAAATCAACCTCATCATCTTATGATACTCGTCAGGCCTCTTACCTCATACTGAACAAATCACTGATACAAATATTGGTAAGAATGATCATCCCGCCTGCAGCGGAACCTTGGATAGAACGACCAGCGATCAACCTCCCCATGGTAGTAGATGTTGCACAGATAGTTGAGCCAGCAGCGAAAATGAACACCGCAGATAGCAAGATGATCTTCCGACCCCAGATGTTGGAGAGTTTGCCCCATACTGGAGTCGCTGCTGCACTAGATAAGAGATACGCTGATCTAATCTATGTGTATAAAGTGGCAGAATGTAGTTCGCTTACAATTGTGGGCGTAGCTGTTGTGGCTATGGAAAAGTCCAGGGCGGCGAGAAAGAGAGTGAGCTGGTCAGAGGATTCTTATGTCAGGAAGAGTGTTTTGGAAACAATTCACTAGGGTTGAATGATAACACTCACAAACAATGTAGAAAGTGTCGCTATTAACTGAAGCTTACTTCTGATCAGGGATGGTTCTGTTTGCGCAGGACTGCCACGGCTTTCCAGATCATGTTTCGCTTGAAGCTCAGCCGAAATATCTCTACATTGATTTTCATTGCCAGGTTCGATAATCGTAGTGAGTTCTACTCCATGATCAGTATCTGAACGAGATATTTGGTCTAAATTTGCCATGATAGGTAATAATCGGTGCGAATTTGCAGATGCTGAATTGTTGTGAAACGAGAAACAAATCCCTTTATATTGTTCTCCATCTCGAATTTGTCAAGAAAGGCTTATATTTTCCTGGTGTTACGATATGATGGAATCGAAACAACAATTGGACTCAATGTTGGAGAGCAATGTACAGAATCTAATCAAAGTAGAGGAATAAAGAAACACGGAAGCTCACATGGAGGTGGAATTAAATATGTCAAAAGGTAGAAGAGCATTGCTTCATAACTTTATGCTGTTCAACAATCCCTAGATACGCTAATCTTAAAGACACGTTTCTGCTTGGATATGTATTGGTAATATCAGATATTAAAGCCCAGGAATTAATCGGTAGCACAGCCAGAGTACTTTAAAACAAGAGAAGTGTTGTTATCATACATGGAGTATTCACAACAATCGCAAATAAGCAGTAGTAAACTTCGTGCGCAGTTAAGATATATTGGGAAGTAGATTCACCAATGTCGAGATCGAAGATGCTTAGTCATAGAATAGCAACAGCTATGAAACTAATGCGGGACACCGATACTAAGTTTGACTTAGAATGGCATGAATGTCGTCAAAGAAAAGTCGTGATATAAATCTTCTAGGGTGTTACTCAAAGTAAACAGAGCGAAGGCGGCTGCTCTCAACCATGACTGGGGTACGGTTTCTGACCTCTCTACATACCACCCCTCTTCGCTTGGCAGTGTTTTTATGGAGGCCTCCATGCATAGGTTCCTGTCAAAATTAAAAACGAGAGATATATTAATACGAGCAAGTCAAAGAAGAGTACCACTCACAATGATCAAAGCAAGCAAAACGCCACTTGCGACTTTCGGGCTGAACTTAACAAACTAGGGGCAGATTCCAAAGTGTGCCATCCAGTGAAGTACTCGCCACATGCAGGTTGATTATTCCTAAGAAGGTGCATCTGTATGCAAGTTTTACCTCTGGAAGAAAGCTGACTGTCTGGTTTGCAAACTCAGCACGGTTTGTACACGTTTAGTGCTATCCACATTTTTAGAGGTGTCAAAATCCCCTGGTTTATTTATCGATTGCAAGAACTTCTGAGACTTGTGGAATTTAATAATTTTGATATCCCAGTCCTAAACAATTTGAAGTGCCAGACTCATAACGTAGTGGAGGCAAGGGATGCGGCGAGAGAGGAGTTTCTCCACTAGCAAAACAGAGACTGAACAATCTGCGCCTTCAATTGGGCTTTCATTCCCTCGTCCATTGCCATTTCACTGCATTTAATTCCTACAATAGGTTGGAGATCTGGCAGTAGATCGGCTACTGAATCTTGGCAACAGATTTTCTCCATTCCGATCTCCACCATATTCCAATTTAGGTAATAATTATGTAAGCAGAATACGGCGCGATGATGATTACTCACTAAGATACACCGGAGAGTTCCATTTTTAACCAGATTCAAGAATGAGCTGCATGTAAGGGGTTGGTTGATATTATTAAGCTGTATAGATCTCAGTAGATTGGAAATCAGAGAATAGGGAGGAAGAGATATAAAGTCTCGAGAGTTTCGGTATCACTCAAGGAAATACTCACGTTGCAATCACATTCACTTTCTCAAGATCCTTAGATTCCAATTCGAACAACTCAAACAACTCGAACAACTCAAAAATCCAAACAAACATCAAAGTTCTTTTACAATCATGCCATCAATTCTCGTCTTCGGTGGCACGGGCCTTATGGGCTCTCACCTGGTCGTTGCTCTCAAGAAAGCACATCCAACCTACTCGCTCACGGTATACATCCGAAGCGACTCCAAGGAATTACATGAGTACTTGAAAAATGTTGGTGTTGACAACATCGTCACCGGTGACTTCAGCGAGACAGAGAAGATCTCAAAATTGGCTTCCGGCTTTGATGCTGTTATCAACTGTGGTAGCTCATGGGACGTGCCTCTTACAAAAGCTATTATCCATGGTCTGGAGACAAAGTATGACGAAGGAAAAGGAAAGTCAAGCTTGATCCATGTTAGTGGAACGGGCAATTTTGTAGACGGGAAGAAGGATGGAAAGTATGCCGGGCCTGGGGCAGGTGACAGCAAAGTCTGGAGTGTAAGTCCACTATTTTGAGACATGTCATACTGTCAGTATCAAACTCAAAATCAATGCTAATAGTAAATCTAGGATGATGACGAAGAGGATATGAGATTGATCAACACTGAAATGCTTAATGGTGGACCCGACGTTGAGTAAGTATCCCTCTAAATTCCGTTTTATAAATAACGAAACATGAAGCTGACCGGGTTTACTAAACAGAGTGCTGGAAGCAGACAAAAGAGGGAAAGTGAACTCTTATATCGTTTTCCCATCAGGCGTCTACGGTCACTCCCTTGGCCCCGTTCCAGGCGCGGCTCTCGGCGTGATTCAACTCCTATACAAACTCCAAGCCGAGCAAGTTGGCTTCGTGCCTTATGTTGGAGAAGGCACCTCGCTCTTTCAGTCTTTGCACGTCGAAGATTTCCCCCCTTTCGTACTGAAAGTCCTTGATGAAGCTCTCAAGACAGACTCGCCCAAGGACAGTGTCTACGCACGATGCTTTTTTATGACCAGTCAGCCAACGCCGTGGAAGGAAGTTAGTGAGGCTTTTGCGAAGTTGCTACACGCTCAGGGCGTCGTGAAGAGCCCAGAAGCAAAAAGCGTTCCTCTGTCAGAGGCGGGAGATGGCGAGTTACCCAACTTGCAAGCGGGAAGCATGTTGCTGAAGAATGAGAGAGCAAAAAGATTGGGATATAAGCCCGTCAAGGAGGATGTGGTGGCATTCATTGAAAAAGAATTAGAAAAATTCAAGTAGAGAAATAGGGTTTAATATAGCCATTTTCTTGATTCTATATCGGCCTAAACGGGAAAAGCATAACGCATCAAGTAAGACAAGAGACACTTAGTAAGCAGTACGAATGCTGAATATAATGGGACTGCTTTGACCTGCCACAAGAATAATCACCGCACTCCTAAAGATTGGATTTCGGCACAACTAAGAAATTCGTATGCTAGATTGATGCCGAAAGCCTAAACTGCAGCACTGCCCAAGATGAGGCTGAAGCTATTGTTCCTCTTTCCTCTCAATTTTTCTTGCAAAGGCCAATAAAGCCACAATGTAACGCTACAATCGCTAACTCGAGCCACAATTTTGTGCGCCCCGTCTCTTCCCGACTTCAAAGGGTTTAATTCAGTTCATCTACTATTGGTTCGAAGGACTTGATCAGTTCAACCCTGTATACAATCCTGTATACACACTATTCCAGGGCCAGAATGACATCCAGGGCTAGCTTCGAACTCGAATGAGTGAAAAGGGTTTTCTCCTTGATGTTTATTTTACTTTTCGTTGCCATCTCCCATTACTCATCGTTCGTCGCTCTTTGAAACCGCCTTGTCGAGGTTTACAGTCTTTACATGCTTTCTTTCTTTTTCTTGACTGGCTTTTTGCCCTAGTCTCCGCTTTCGTTACTGATCAGAACACATATATCGGATGTCGTAGATTCTCGAATGTCAAATTCGACATCAAAAACAATTCTAAAGAGAAAGTCTTTAGAATTTCACATAGTGTAGTGGGGTTCCAGGGTGCATGACATTTTTCCGTCATTTCACTAGCGAGAGCACGTGCGTAGGACTCTCTATAAAGGAGGTCCTACAGAGCACC
>QYAI01000176.1:0-66845 GCA_003988855.1 Arachnopeziza araneosa
AGACGACTAAACAGCTCAAACTCCATTCTCTTATCAGGCTTTGGACCCTCAAGTATTTGACCCATTATATCAGAGCCAGGTGGGAAATCATGCTCGAATGCAGGCTCTCCAGCACCCTTCATGTTTGTCAAAACCGCCTGCCGAAAGTGCCAACGTAAGAGCTGATCAGATGGTCTTTGAGGACTATCGAGAAGCCTTCGGTCAAGATGTTTTCCAGCAATGCCCTTCCTATCTCGTTGAAAGCATACGATCTTGTAATTATCCTAAAATAATTAGCATATAAAAAACTATAAAAGATATTTACATACATCTGGATTAATCGAGAAATCATAAAAGTTGAATAGGCAGTGTATATCAGTGCGAAATAATAGCCCATTCTGTACAGAATTGATCGTTCCTTCTTTGATTTGTTCTCTATCTGGAGGAGTCGAGATCCAACGGCTATAATTGTGCTCAACCCAGTACCCTTCGTAAGCTAGTGGAAAAATATGCGCAGCATCAAAACCCCGCCAATTATCATCATCGAGATACTCTTCTTCTGTTATAACACATCGTCGATCCCGTAAACGAACACCATCGCAGAAGGCTTTGACACGAGGTCCAGTTTGTAGAGACATTGCTCGGCTTAGCACTACTTCGTTACTAATGTCGAAGGGTTCTGCTTTTGATTTAGTTACTTGTTCATTTATAAAAGAGCCAAGAAACTTACTAGGAGCATGAATATAGTAATTCCCAGGTTGTAGTGGAGAGTTGTCCTTCTCTATTATGACATTGCTTTCATTTCGTAGAGTAAAGACGCTTGTAGGAACAGTAATAATCTCTACCATAGCATAGAAGTTGACATTTGTAACACAGTTTGTATCATCGTTCTTCGCTGTGAGAATCAGACCGCCAATTGCAGTATTTCGATCGCTCGCGTTGAAGATATGAACATTGCGATGTATGGAACGGCTGCTATTTGTCATGGTGTAGTTTTCGGGCTGCGAGAGGGTATCTGCAAGGTGTGGGAGAGTGTCTTTGTGCAATGGCAGAGTGGTTTCGTGTAGTGGGATGTCTTTAGAATATGAGAGAGTATCTTCATGCTCTTTGATATTGATGTTGATGTTGATGTTGGTGTTGGTGTTGTTTTCGAGAGAGCAGGAACCGGAGTGAGCAGAAGAAGACGACATGGTGAAGGTTTGGATAGCGTGTAGCGTGTAGTGTGTTGCAGATGGCAGGCGCGTTCGAATATGGAAAGTTTGACGAGACTGAGCCGGTAGAAGCGGCGAGCTTACTAAGCGACTCTGAGACGAAGAAGAAAAAAGTTGCGCTCGACTACCATTGTAAAACTTGAGCGCAAGCTTACTAGTGCTGGGTCTGTTTCTGAGGAAATATAAAGATATTGGGAAAAAGATCCAAGCCCCTCTCTCGTGGAGAAGAGTATGTCTTGAGTAATTGAATAGATCTATTTAAGAAGGGGTGGAGGGGTTAAGTTTAGGACTCCTGCGAAAAATTCGGTCTACTAGACATAATTGTGTAAAATTGACAACAGTTGCAAGACAGAGGCAATAATAAGAATGAAAAATTGTTGGTAAACAAAAGCTAGTGTAGAACATGACTGGGCAGAGGGTGAGGTGAGGTGAGTTGTACCTGAGCAGAGCGGCGAAACTGACTTGAAATGGAGAAAATCTCGTCTGAGATTACCGAAGAAGAAGGTAGGAGAAAAAGGCGTTAGAAGAGGAGAAGCGGGAGAGATCAAGCCAGAACGTGTTTGGCTTTGATCCTGAATAAGGTTCCTCTATCAACACGGTTACGAGAGAGTGACGATGATCCACAGCATCATGTGGTGGAATAGAGACCTGGTGACAAGCTGGTTCAGCTACAGAGGGCTTTGGGAAACTCTGCAAATCCGAGGTTGAGCAGGCGGTAAGCAATTGCAATAGTTCAGTACGAGAGGAGTGCGCGGAAGAGAAGCCTGGGCTCGAGATAACGGTATCGCAGTCTACCTAGGTAATAGGAGCTGATTTCGGAATTCAGCAGGGCGGTGCTAGGATAATCTTAGTCGTTGAATCTGAATCCCCAAAGCACAAACTAAAGAGTAGTTAATGGTCCCATAGCCTTAGTAGTGCCAGGTTACAATTATTCAGATCTTCCAAACTTGAGGCATAGAGAAGCATCAAGTAACCAGACTATTTCCAAAAGTTTCACTATCCTGTACCCGGCAATTACGTTCGGCTTCACCATTATACACGCCGAAAACGAGCTCGAGTCCAGAGATGAAGTGTCCGATTGCGGAGCTACTTTCAAAAGGATCAGGACATGCAATGCACTTTCATAGCCCATATTCAAGTGGCCCATCTCAACATGTGATGATCCTGAATAGGATTGGTTTCAAAGAGTAAGCGAGTTTATAATATTGTATGCTGATTGTATTGCCATGATGACGCTGCGACTGGAATAGGCCTCCAAAGAGACTAGCGGATCAGATCATAATCCGGGGTATTGCGGGGAAGTGGGTCAAAGAGCTACCCGATCAGGTTTAGACTGCTGCTGCGCTTGACTGCCAATCACCCCAGCGTCACGCGATGCTGAGCACGTAACGTGAGCAGTTCGAGCTTCGACCCCGCTCTTGTTCATCCCCTCTCCTTCCTGCATCGTACCTGATCTCTTCCTTCTTCCATCAACAATCCATCTTCACCGTCAACTTCCATTCATCAGCCACCTCAATTCATCTTCAAGAGTCTAATCAGCTCTTGATACAAGCCCAATTCTACCTCTTCTCAGAGAAAGCACACTACCCAATCCACCATGTCGGCAGACGCTGCTCCAGCACCCCTTTCCAAGGTTGACTCCGCTGTTCAAGGTCTAAGCTCCAGTGCGAAGCCAGATGCAAAGACCAGAAGACAGTCCAGTGTGGGCGCGGCTGGCGTCTACAATGTCAAGGACTTAGGTTCGTTTGCATTCCTTTGTTGATTGAGCTTGTCGACATGGAGCCGACTCCGAGTCCTCTGAGCTTACTGATGATGAAGTCGATGCTGATCTACTCAACAGAAGCCGAGGGGAAGGAGTTGCAGATTGCCAAAGAGACGCAAAAGTTAAACTGGTAAGTTTAAGATTATGGTCTAATTTGTACATCTTGCTGCCTTTGCCATGACGACAAATCCTATCAATAATCTATCCTCAATCCAACCCATCTTCTTTGCAACATAGTAATACTAATCAACCAATGATAGGCGCATCAATAAATCTCCAATGGGTCTTGAAGAACCCGAGAAGGGATATCTGAAGAAGATACTCACCGAGCCTCCCGTAAAAAAGATTGACTTACATTTCCCACTCGGCTTGGAGGTAACGGCGCGGAACCTGAAGGGTGTAACAATCAAGGATGCGCTGGACGCAATCTACAAGCAATACCGAAAGAAGGTACGTACTGTCGAATCCAATCACTGCGTTATGCTTGCCCAATAGCCCGGGACCTCTGTGTGTAGACTTGACTTCTTTGATAAATCATATTCGAGAAATCGATTCTCGGTACTGACAACTCGGTGTAGGCAGATGACGAACTCGAGAACCCAGTCCTAGCAGGCTTCGAATGGGATAAGGAGGAGTCATGGACTCGTCTGATAGTCCACTGCAAGAAGGAAGGTGCACCTCAACCCAAGAAGAAGAGCAAGAAAGGTAAAGAGGGTGAAGGTGAAGATCTCTAGATCAATCCTCTATCGGCTTCGTGATGTCCTCGCAGAAGGACTAGAGCGGATGTTATGGCGATAATTGTGGGCTTGGGAGATAGGTTGCAATGATTAAAGAACACATGGCAGGCTTGCCGCATATTTTGAGAGTCTTTCTCTTTGGCTTGATCTGCTGGCGGTTTCTGCTTAGTAGTGAGCTCATTGGGAATGAATATTTCTCCTCTCAACTTCTCGTGCTGTCCTTGTCTAATCAGCTTTGTTTACCGACTGTTGGTTTCATGGAACACCTGGTTTTTGATCTCTGGACTTTGAATATTATCCAAGGAAGATGTGATGGAGTTGGATGTTGTGCGCATTTTTTGCGATGACGTTCTGAAATCAAAAGAGTCCGCGACCCACAAAACTCACGATTCCCAATCCAGTAATTGCATCCGGGCAGCTTCAACCTCCACTTATGGGACTGTATCTCCATTGTTCTCCATATTATTGTGGAACAGGATGGATCTTTAGCTTTACATGTAGGTTTTTTTGCTCCTTTTCTTTCTCTCTTTTGTAGTTTCTCACCTTTTCTCTCTCTTCAATCAATACTACTAGCAGATTTTTCTTCCAACCATTTCCATTATGGATGAACGAGCAGCTGTCAAAGTCAGCCTTCCGAGATCGAACCCTACCATCGCGTATTGGCAAGATCCTCCAGATGAATTGCTAGCCGATTATTATGGTCGCAGCCCTTCGAATGTGGACACAGGAGCAAGTCTACTCCCAGAAGCCGCCAATATTGTCATTATAGGAAGTGGCATCACTGGCACAGGTATCGCACGGGACTTGCTCTCCCGCCAGTCGAAACCTGGAGCTTTAAAGGAAAAGATTGTCATGCTCGAAGCTCGTCAAGCTTGCTCTGGAGCTACAGGACGAAATGGTAAATACCACTCCTCCCTACCCCTCTGTCAGTCTCTTACGATTGAATAGGAGGACACACCAAAGCAGCCAGCTATCGAAGCTTCACCAACAATGCTGCTGCTTATGGCACCTCAGAAGCGATCAAGATGGCCACATTCGAATGGAACACGATTAAAGCCGCACATCAACACATTCGTCAGCACCATATCCAATGCGATTCATGGGAGGGGGATACAGTGGATATCATTTATGACGAGGCACAATGGAAGCAAGGTCTAACAGTCATAGAGACAATGCGTAAGGCTATGCCTGATAAGCTCGACTCGGTAGCAAGATACGAGACTTATGAATACGCTGAGGCAAGGGAGAAGTTTAATGTGAAAGGCGAACGTTTCTATGGAGCAATTGCTTATGGCGCAGGAAGTCTAAGCGCGTATAAATTTGTTATAGGAGTGTTGAAAGAGTGCGTGAAAGAAGAGGCGTTTGAACTGTTCACTCATACTCCTGCCACTGCCCTCGACAAAGACACTTCCTCTGGCCATTGGACCATCACCACTCCCAAGGGGCAGATCAGAGCAAAGAAAGTTATACTTGCTACGAACGGTTATACGGGTGCTATATGCCCCAAATTTCAGAGCAAGATTGTCCCTTTACGCGGACACATCACCGCACATCGTCCAGGTAGCAATCTAGCGGGCAAGCCGCTCTCGCATACCTACAGCTTCATTTACGAAGGTGGGTATGAATACATGATCCCTCGACCTCCAGGAACGAAATTTGAAGGCGATATTGTCATTGGTGGAGGCTTGACAAAAGCCAAGGAAGACGGGCTTTACGAATTCGGTACCACCGACGATACGGCTATCAATCCGACTATCAGTGCCTGGTTAAAGGAAACCACACCACTCTACTTTGGTTCTGAGGGTTGGGGCAGTGATGATCCTCAAGGAAGAATAAGGAAAGAATGGAGTGGTATAATGGGGTACAGTGCTGATGGATTTCCGTATGTGGGGAATGTTCCTGGCGAAGAGGGACTTTGGATCGCAGCTAGTTTTCAGGGACATGGAATGGTGCTTTGTTGGGGAGTGGCTAGGGCGATGGGTGTCTTACTTAAAGGAACAGAGGAGGAGAGAAATGAGTTGGAGAGCTGGTTTCCGAGTACGTTTGTGGTGACAGAAGAGAGATTAAAGAAGAAATTTGAGGGCAGATTGCATACGAAAGCTAATTCTTTTGATGCCGAGACGAAGGCTACAAAGTAAGAAATTTGAGGATCAGATGCTCAGTTGCCTATCTTGTTGATGGTTGTGCACTAGTTGACCGCAAGAGAGTTCTCAGCGATAAGGAGGAGACAATCGACAGTGAGGATAATCGTCACCACCTTCATAGCAATAAGAAAAGATTTGTGAATATGATTGATAGTTCTTGTATGATAGATTTTCTTTGTTGTACCAAGCAAGCAGGACGCCACGTCAACCAAACTGTGATGCACGCAATCAAGTTGAAAGTAGCATTTATGAGTGGATCAGTTGTTGTTTTATACCTTGCGAAACCTGGTGGGAGAATGAAGGTGAGTCTTGTTGTCAGCTTGGACTCTCACTATCAGCGGTAAGCCATTTATGTGATTCACAAAGTTATGCACTATATATATATGCACCGCCTAAATAAATCTATATCGCGATATTTTTATGTAAACCTCTTCCTCTTCCAGGTTAAATATCCCACTTTCAGCAAGCAGGTGCATCAGGAGAAATGGTGCATCATCCACATGTGAGAAGGGAATTCCGGTCCTTACCTTATCTGATCTGGTCATCGGTGCTGATTGGGCGCCGTCGACGGGTCACAATCCTCCTTGGCAGGGACCAGAGGGCCTGGGCGGAATCACCAACCATCACAGCTCTCTCACCGTGCAACAGCCTCTTCCACCTCACTCTTCTCCGATAACATCTCGCGAGCTTCATATCAACCACCTGCGTTTCTCTGTCGCCGTCGCCGAGCTGAATATGCAGGATTCATAACCGCCAGAGTTGCCTTCTCGTCTAACATCTCGCTCACCGTGCCCATCCCCCCCACCATGGCGCCCACCACCCTGCTGGGCTTCAAGACGCTCCTCAACTCATCTTGGGACACCAAGCTCATCATCCTGATCCGCTTCACGCGTTTCTTCGCCTTTGGTGGCTCGACCATCATCTTCGCGACCTACCTCCATGGCTTGGGCCTCTCGGATTCCGCCATCGGGCTCTTCTTCTCCCTCGCGCTGTTCGGGGACATCTTCTCCTTCCTGCTGACGCTCTTCGCTGACTCCCTCGGCCGGAGAAGGATCGAGGCTTTTGGCTCCCTGCTGATCGTTGGGAGTGGGCTGGTGCTGTCATT
Source organism: Arachnopeziza araneosa (assembly GCA_003988855.1). Classification (NCBI taxonomy): domain Eukaryota; kingdom Fungi; phylum Ascomycota; class Leotiomycetes; order Helotiales; family Arachnopezizaceae; genus Arachnopeziza; species Arachnopeziza araneosa. The sequence continues at coordinate 6,939 of QYAI01000176.1, forward strand.
TACCTCTTCCTTTTGGTTGTTGGTGCTGAGCAGCGTCTTTGGGATCGTGAGTCCGAATGGGAGGGAGATTGGACCGTTTAGCGCTATTGAAGAGAGCATTATTTCCGGTCTGACTAGTCCGGAATCGAGGAGCGATGTTTTCGCTTGGTATACCGTGATCGGGTCCGTAGGTAGCTCGACTGGGAAACTGATGACGGGGTGGGTCGTTAGTTGGCTGCAGAGCGAGAAGATGGGGTGGACAGCCAAGGAGTCTTATCGGGCTGTTTTCTTGGCTTATGCGGCTCTGGGAGGAGTGAGCTTCTTCCTGGCATGTTGTTTGAGTAGGAAAGTGGAGCTGGGAGGAGGCAGGGAGAAGAAGAAAGTGAGGCAGGAGGAGGATGAAGAGGAGGATGATCCTTTGCTGGTGGTGGATGATGAGGTTATCATTGCACCTGTTGAGAAGCCGAAGAAGCCTCTCCTACCGAGAATCAGCAAAGAATCTCGTCCGATCCTCTTGAAGCTATGTCTACTATTTGCAGTGGACTCTCTAGCTTCAGGATTAGTCCCAACGTATGTCTCATTCCCACCACTCTCTGATACCATCTAACGAAAGCAGATCATGGGTGACCTATTTCTTCAAAACAACCTACGCTCTCACACCCTCCACTCTCGGCACCCTTTTCTTCATCGCCGGCATTCTCTCTTCAATATCCTCCCTAGTCGCCGCCCCTCTCTCCCGACGCATCGGTCTCATCCCAACCATGGTCTTCACCCACCTCCCCAGCGCCATCTTCCTCGCACTCATCCCAATATTTCCCTCCAAACGCATCTCCATCTTCTTCCTCCTCGCACGCTCCTCCCTGGCGTCCATGGATATCGCCCCTAAAGCCGCATTCATCAGCATGGTTGTTCTACCGGAGGAGAGAACGAGCGTCATGGGTCTGGTCAATGTTGTACGGACCGGGAGCCAGAGTCTCGGTCCTTGGGTGATGGGGGCGTTAGGTCAGGGCCATCGATTCTGGGTGGGTTTTGTCCTCGCGGGAAGTTTGAAGGCGAGTTATGATCTGGGTTTGTTGGCGACGTTTTGGAGCCACAATGCAAACAAGGGTGGGGTTGATAGGAGGGCGGTGGATGAGGAAGAGAGGGGGAGCGTGGATATCTCGAGATAGGCGGGAATGCATATTCGGGTGGGATAAAAGGGACATAGCATAGGAGTTGGGTGCACATTCAGCATACGATAGATGATGCATAGGATTTAGGTTACTATATAGGCTTATATGATCTCAGGAACTGAGATTTCTCCGGTACGGTAGCTTCTGTGACCTCATACTTGACATGATAATATATAACCTCTGAGATGGGTCATGAATTTGCATTTCCCATTCAAGCATAGTTGCCCTCCACGGCCTCTTAGCCACCTGACGTTGAAGCTACCCGCACCTGCAGCTCCGCAAACGAACCATACAGCACGCCATCCGCACCTCTCGCTCGCCCTCCAACCCAGGACCGATCCTGGCACCAATCCAGACGCCCGATGGTATCCTTCGACGTGGCCACGGACATGCATCTCGACCGATAAGAGAATGCGATCCTGGCGAAGTGCATGCATGTTCCCTCAGAGGAGGGGTCGACGGGTGCATTGTTCTTGGTTGGCTGGTGTGAGGCTGAGAGTGGGATAAGCTGGTCTGGATGTTGGGGTGGTGGTGAGTGGATGGGATATATGGATGGGGAGAGGAGTGTGGTGCTGTTAAAGGGCACTTCCCATTCTCCTCCTCCTCTTCTTCTTCTTCTTCTGGGCTTTTTCCGCCAGAGCTCTCAGATCAGATCTCCCTCCTCAACCACAACCTGAGCATCTTCGCTCGGTATTTACATCTCTCCCTCGCTCCCTTCCAACGCATCCATCCAGCCATCCATCCATCAGCACCCCTCTCTCTCCACCCCAAAATGTCCCCCTCGACCACCACGGAGAAGACGCCCACGCCCTCGTACCAAGACGAGCTCGCCGCCTTTGAGACGCGCCTGCGCGCCCGCCGCGCCGCCGAGAGGTACGCCCCCTGGCACCCGCGCACCGTCCTGCGGCACCCGACGCGCACCTGGAAGCTGGCCTTTGGCCTCGTCGGCGACGACGATCTGGAGCGCATCCTCGCCCACATGGACGATAGCGGCACTGCTGGGAGTAAGGATAAACCCCGGCCCAAGGCGAGGGGCGTGGGGAGTTTGAGGGTTTAGGGAGGAGGGAGCTGTGGTGGGAGGAGGGTGGAGGGTGGTTGGTTTGGGGTATGTGATGGATGGATGGATGGAAGGAGAATAGCTGAACTGGGAACTTGGCGCTTGTTATGTCTGTTGGCGTGATTGTGCCTTGAAGCTTGATCTCTGTAAACTTTAATTGATTCCAGATTCTATGTTCCCGTTTACTAGTTCTTAAGAGGGCAATCTAGGAGAATATCTGAACTTGAAACTTTACGCTTGTTACTTCTCTTGTTAGTGTAATTGTGACTTGAGGATGATATTATAGTCTTTGTAGACTTCTATTGATCCCAGATCCTATGTTCTCGTTCACAATTCTTAAGAGGTAATCTGTTAAGACTTGGAGAATATTTAAACTAAAAACCTCATGCTATTACTTCTCTTGTTAGTGTAGTTGTAGCTCAAGGCTTAGACAACATTATAGTCTTAGTAATGTGAACTAATCACAGATCTGGAACTTGTGAGCAAAGCATTCAATTCATTATCCTCTCCAACCACCAAACAGGTAGCATTCCAGGTGGGCACGAAATGACTTTTGAAAGAACACCTCCAGATAATGTGAACAATCAAAGAAGAGGATAAGCACAATAGCGTCATGTTCTTTCATATCACGTGTAGCTTAGTCATACCGTCAGACTTGAATTGACCAATTGGCCGTCCAAGTTCCCTTAGGCCAACCCCGCATCCCGTCCTAGTTCTCGAGATACAAAGTCAAGAATTGCGCTGGAGTGTGACTATGAACATACTTGAAGATCAACTCACCCAACTCACCTACCTTACCGAGAGACCCATATCCATAACTATGAACGGCCAGCAGCAGCAGCACCAGCGCCAGCAATCCTCGAGTGCGGACAGTCCCGCAGAGGCCGGGGGAAACAGCGGAAAGAAACGAAAAGCTGATGACGGCAGTCCTGCCACTCCCAACGGTGTTGCGCATACGAGGGCGAAAAGGAATAGATACATCTCAATCGCCTGGTATATCCCTCTTCGCCGACCCCCTCAGGAAATTGATCTTGGCTGATAATCAAAAGTAACGAATGCAAGCGGAGAAAGATCAAATGCAACGGCAACACGCCCTGCCAACGATGCGGAAACCTCAATCTCGAATGTCAATATGCCCCCAACTGTTGCACAAATGGCTTCAAGGAATCCGACGAGTTCCGACAGATGAACGCGCACTTGGCGGCGTTGCAGGAACAGGTAGATAGTCTATACGCAAACCTGACGGCACTGCGCTCGAATGCAGACAACATGTCGTCGACGTTCCCCTCAGATCGCTCCATGTCCGTATCTCAACCTCCACCTCTCTCCCCAATGAACCGATACCGACCTTCACTGAAACATCCCTCGTTCCGCGGCCCAACGAGTTCAGCGTTCAGTCTCGACGTGGCCAAGAACACCCTCCACAGCATGGGCTACCAAGGCCTCTCAGACGAAGGACCCATAACCCAAGACGCCACGCCCATCAGTTCCCCACCACCGCACCTCGCACCCACCACGCATCCCAACCCCACGACCACCCTGCGAGATCCCCTCTGGACCCTCCCTCGAGAGGAGAGCATCCGGCTCTGCCGGGTCTACGAGGAGGAGATGGGGCTGATGTACCCCGTCGTCGATATCGAGAACGTCATCCGGCATTGCCGGACCCTCTACGAGTTTGTCGATGCGGCCCTGCGAACGGGTCTAGCTCCTGGTAAACCGGTCTCTGATGAAGGCACGCTGGTTTTGAAGATGGTCATCGCTTGCGCCAGTGTGGTGGAGGGCAACGGGAAGAGCGAGATTGCGTATCGCCTTTTCGAGAGTGTGAGGGAGGATGCGGATCGAGTGCTTCATGGAGAGATGATTATGGTGGGGAATTTGCCATTCTTGGTACTGGTGGTAAGTGTGATTTTCTTCATATATAATATCTTGTGTTTGAGCTCTGATAGCAGGCGCTTGCAAGTGGCAAGTGCTTGGTTATCTTGACTTTTGGAATGATAGACGCCTTCAGATTGGGTGTGATCCTAGATCGTCACAGCTTGGTCTTCTCAATCAGCAAGGTCTTCTGCGTTGATGCTATATTCTTTTTGCGTGCATTTCTACCCACGGCTGCAATTCTGGAAGTAGACAGAGCTCTGTGGATGCAGACGGTGCTTGGGAAGCCTATAACCAACGCAACTGTGCTTGAAATAAACATGCGAGAAGGGGATGATACACCATCGCTGCAGCCACAGTCTTACAATCTGTTTCCATGAACCAGAGACTTCTGGGAATTAGCGCAGATTGAAAGCAAGTCGTAGCATGCTATTGCAGCAACCAGAAACTTCTAAAAATCGCAAACATCGAGTAGCGAATTGTGACTTCATAACTACCAAGTATTTGGGAGCTCAGTCTGAACTCATAGTCATGGAAAGCCTGATGAATGTATGAATTCTTGTTGTAAACGTGTAGTCCGGAATATCTGCAGCGTAAAGAGTGTCTTCTACTTGACTGCGGGAAGTCTAGCAATCATCTTTGAGTTGCTCCTTATTCCAGATCAAAAAGCTTGTTGCGTTCAATTTAAATCGGTGGGTTGTCCATAACGAGCTAGTGCTCTGCGGCGACTAAGCAACCCACGCTCTGAATTTCACGAAATCGAGAGGAGCAAAGCAAAAGTAAAACCATGATATCAATAGAATATCTAGACATTACTAGTGGATGAGATCCGCATAAAAATATGGGTGGGACGATGGATATAGTTGGGTTTATAATTTAACTATATCCATCGTCCCAACGACCTCTAAGGGAATTGCACCCCTGACTTCTTTCAAATTTCTCGGAAAGAGATGTTACTACTACACCAAGAAGCCTGTATTGAAACCAATCCAGCTTGTCTAAAGTTATATTCCTACCACCTATAAGCTCTGAATTTGCGCCGAGTCAGTTTTTCGTCTCGAAAGAGATACCCCCGAAGAACCAAATCCTGAAGCTAATTATCTGCTTCAAATCGTGAGGAATTTAATATATTTTGAGCGGATTTGAATCATTGTTGGCTTAAAATACTATCTACCTATGCTGTGCCATTTGACATTGGACATCAAGGGTATGAGTAGATAATCTAAGGGATTGAGGAGGGAATATTTTTAACATTTCTGCGGCTGCATCACTTTGAGAGAAAAGAAATCGTTCTCCAGCATGTCAACTCAAATTATTGCGTAGTACTTGCCATATTTCACGTTACTTGTTGCATATGTTGCTTGTTGTTAGTTCGATACTTACTTAATGTTTGATATGATAATGTGCTGCGTGTTTTGCGGCTTGCGTCTGGAAAGCCGCAACGACAATTTGGGTCGGCGCCCTAAAATAAAGCTTGCGAGGCACACGCAAAGAATTCTCAATTCACAAAAGTGGCAAAAATAATTACCTCTGAAAGAATTGAACTTTAGGTACTGCCAGAGGAAGTTTGCTTACAATAGAACTGTTGTGCAATGGACAGGTATATTTGAAGGCAATAGATGTCCACTATAGGAGTCCCAAGAGGGGTTAAACTTCTATTCAACTTGATGCGAAGTCTTGAATCCAAATAAAGAACTGAAAAAAAAATTGTGGCCCCGTTTGGAGTCGAACCAAAATCTCCAGAAGAACTGGACAGTACCCCCAAGTGTTCTACCATTAAACTACAGGGCCTCTTCAATACTGTAGTTGTATTATTGGATGTACAATTACGCCTTATTTATTCTTATCTGTCTATCTCTGTTTCTTGATTATTTTGGGCGCGTGGGTCCCACCTCGTCCAAACAAGGTGTTTAGTAAGACCTGTTTGCTTTATGCGAGGTCATGCGAATTGAAAAAGTCATGAAAAACATTTGTGTCGGTTTCAAGGAGCCTTGATGAGTGTTTTGGTTCTGATTGCAGGTTTTTTAGGTTTCAATGGGTCAATATACCTTATCTGATGTTCCTGTGATGCGAAGACTTGGCTATGCTTTGATTCCTTTTTAGTCTTACTAACTTTGTCACAACAAGCTAACAGATCTCTAGACTATGTACCACTTTCATTGTGACGAAGAAGCTCTCGCTTGGAGGATCATAGGTCAAGTAGCTCGGATGTGCATCGAACTTGGTCTCCATCGTCGAGATTCTCTGTTCAAAGTCGTTACAGATGAGGAGGAGCGTTCCAATGCCATCAACCTCTTCTGGTCTATCTATGTCCTTGACAGAAGATGGAGCTTTGGGACAGGCATGCCGTTTGCTCTCCAAGATGCAGACATTGATCCTAGTCTTCCAGAACCTGTAAGTCTTATCTGTGAACCATTGTACATATCTGACCTGGCTAGGACCTTCAAATCCCCTACCTAAATGTCATGATAGCGTATTCTCGAATCGGATCCAAAGTCTGGCGGAGCGTAACCTCCTTCTCACCATCCACATCAACCACCCCTCTAAACACAGAAGAGATCGGTTTCCTCGACTACCAAATTCTCCAATGGCAAAAGGCCATTCCCAACGAGCTCCAACTCCCAACCGCCTCCTCCCCACCCACACCCTCGCGAGCAATCCACCGCCTACAAATCCTCCTCTACCTACGCGCCAACCAAATGCGCATCTTGATCTACCGTCCAGTCCTCCACTCTGCTTCTTCAATCCAAGAAAACCTTTCCTACGCCAGCACCGTCGTCGAGCTGGCAAAGGACACCATCCGTGCCCTCACCCACCTCAACCAAACCACCGACATCTATCGCGTCCAACAAGTCGTCTTCAATTACTTCCTGATCTCCGCCCTCGCAGTCATCTTCCTTGCTTCCTGCCACGCACCAGTTCATTTCAGCGCTCTCTGCAGAGAGGAGTTCTACATGGCTCTTGATTTGGTCAAGGGCTTCAGCACGAAATCTTTCGTCAGTAAGAGGTTGTGGAAGACGATCAAGGGGCTCAAGGAAGTCGGTCCAAAGCTGGGCCTTAGTCCTGTCATGGTTGTCGACGATCCGCATAGTTCTGCTGCACTTGCTATGGCAGGACTTGCTGGGCACGAGATTACTACGCTGGGATTGATAGTTGATGCTCAGGGATTGAGCGGGAATGGATCCAGTCTACCGGGAAGTGTGGGACCGAATGGTGCGGTGAGTGCGAATGGCAATAGTAATAGTCCTATGAATGGCTATCAGATGAGTACGGAGATGACAAGTTTATTCGAGGCAGCTTTGGGCAGCGTGGGCATGAATGGGAATGGGACTGGGAACGTTAACGGGGGTTATAGCAGCATGGGTGTAGGTGAGGGTGGAGAGGGCCTCGCCGGCGTGGTTGGCGGTGTGGGTAGTGATGTTTTTGGTGGTGATGAGGAGTTGTACAGGCAATTGAGGGATCTATTCTAATTTCTGAGGAGATTTTAGCGTGTAGGAGAGTGATACCACATCGTGTTTGGACAGAATTGAGTCACTGGAGCATGCGGCTTTGCAATTTAATTTTGGAAGCATTAAATCTGATTCGGTCTTCTAATAAATATATTACACGCACTCTTCATCGCCTAATCATATTGTCCGGTACCCTCTGCCTGTGACAAAGCCGACTAAAATGACCGCCAAGCACCTGATTTTTCCTGTCGCAGCCTTTCGTCCCGATTCGTCTCGTGCTCGACCTCTCTTTGTCCATTCGTCAGCCACGTATCCTTGCATAACAGATCTGAGAGCTCGAGGTACTCTGATCGGTAGTGCTCTTGGCGTATCTTTCCGGGAAATGGGATAAGGAAGCTATCACATAGAACCCAGGCATCCACTGCTCCAGAGAGCACCTGTATTCCATCTGTCATTTACCGAGCGTGCATTAATGTATTGATACTGCTCGCACTATCTAATGGGGAGCTTTCAAGTGGCGTTAGATGCTTCTGGTCTCGTGCTACGGCTTCAGGCTCTTGAAAAGGAAACGGGGCAATATCTTTGCTTGAGTCATTGCTGGGGATCCAGAGCGATCTTACGGCTGACACGAGAGGCTTTGGATTCATTCTTACAGACAATACCTATTATAGGTGAAATTTATAGACATGCGGCTCTAGTAATCGCGGCATTAGGCGGGGAATCGAGCCATGATGGGTGTTTCGTGACCAGGCATCCAGTTACATACGTTCAATACAATCAAGAACTTGGGTCATTATCCTCACTTAAAATCGCCAACTCCAGGGAGTCCTCACTTGACCAGCCTAATGAAACGCGGGAACCCTTTCATAGGCGAGCATGGGTGGTCCAAGAACGCGTCTAAGAACGCTTTACTTTGGCGCGGATCAGGTATTCTGGGAGTGTGTCCAGAGTTACGCATCGGAATGCACTCCTGACCTGCGACGGTGGGCGCATATGGACTCTGGATTACTAAAAACATCGATCAACCCTGTTCAAGTTGTTTGAAAGCACGGCGTCAAAGCATGATGTATTGTACAGCTTGTTTGACAGCACCGCATTGAAGAGTGCTATGGCCATGCTTCTGTACTCTAACAGCGGCAAAGCGTACAATGAATGGAGCTCAGCATGGTGGGCGACTGTGAAAGAGTATTCTTCAGCTAAGCTGATCTTCGTTACTGATAAATGGCCTGCAATATCTGGACTGGTGCACGACGTGGAACATGCTATTGGCCAGAAGCTGATTCATGGGTTGTGGCAAGATCATCTCCTGGAAGAGTTACTATGGAGAGCCAATGAACCCGGGCGGAGAATCGAAGTATCTGAATCTACGAGTTGGCTGTCCCTTAATGCTAGTGTCAAGCGAAGCTTAGAAGATCATTACACTTGCGTCAAGTGGGAGGCTTCAGTAGTCAGCATATCTAGAGACGACATCTCATTCCTTCGCGGACCGTTCTCACTCTTCGAGCGCCCTTAAGACTATTGGGAAAGCAATACTCAACAGTGAAACAATCAGAGGGTCAAACGGGTGGTTACCTAACTAGGAACGGCGACGAAAGCAATGAAAATAACTGGTTTCCCGACATCAAAATAGATCATGATTTAGATCTATGGGTCTTACAAATTATGAGTTCCGAATTTCGAGACCGACTCCCAGCCCTTAATCGATATATGGGCCTCGTCATAACCCCGATGGATCATGAAGGGCAACTGTGGCAGCGAGTCGGATCATACGGATGGACTGAACGCATACCGTGGATGCGAAGGAAGGCAAGAGCACTGATCCGATCCGAGGACTTCGAGATGGGGAATGTCCGCTTGGTCTAGCAGAAAGTAAATTACGAGAGGGGTATTTAATCTTCTAATATATTATACTTTCAATTGTTGATGATCTTCTTTGGTAATGAGATCTGAGAAATTCAACCAAGAGCAAGCAATACGCAGAAGCACCGCGTCATTTTCCGTGTATCTCTCCACCCAAACAATGTTTTCGTGTAATCTTCTCCCTCTGAAGAACATAATAAAGAGTTAAAACTAGATTATTATAGAGAGAATTCGAGTATCCGGTATGATGTAATGATTTATAGCAAGAGACGGAAAGAGAAAGAAAAACATCTTTGATTCTTGTACGGAGGCTGCGGTCAAAAGTTAGTTGGTTACAGGCCCTCCATGCACTAAATACCCTGTAAATAAGCGACTGAGAAGATTTGCAAGCTCTTAGCCCACTGTAACTGTAGGCTTCGTGTGCTGAAGGGCACTAGATAGCGAAAGAAGTATGATCATATTTAGTAGAGCACTTTGGTTATAGCCCTTGATACAGCCTAAGACCCTAGTTGTAGCTTGATTTTACCTTGTCAGAAGCTTAAATGGCTTAAAATAGGCTGTTGTTCAGCCAAAATATAGGCCCTGAAGCCTGGAATTATGGGTCTTATACGCTGTAATCAACTGACTTTTGACTACTGCCTTCTTAGATCTATAAAGGATGGCACAGCGGGGTCGCTAAGGTACGGAGATTCCCTCCCAATCTCTGGAATTTAGCGTGTCTGAGGCCATCTATCCACTAAAAGCGCAATATTTTACCTTCATTTCAGGTGACCAGACGCTATAACGCCCTGTAACTCGAGGTTGTACGCCTCACGTCAGATTATCTCTGAGCACCTAGCGAGAGTCGGGAGCGCTGTAAATCCTGCCTTGCTTCGCAAAACAGCCTATAAGTGCAGTGATACCGTGTAAAGAAAGCCTACCTAGGTCAGGTTGCTCCCTTCATAGCATGGCTGCAAGAAGCTTGTGATTCAGGGCTCGTACGCTGAATTCGAGAGGTTTCTCGCGGGATCCTCCATCATGGGCCGTGGATTTGCTTCGCCTCGTGATGACGCACTACCACTACGTAAATTGCTGGACGGCCACGACCTGGCTGCATATACTTGGATACATGACTCTTATATTGGTCCTGCTGTCACGAATATCAGTTTTATTGTTACCCGTGCAAGACTCGCACCTCGTCTCAGCACAGGACTATCGCCGGCCGATGGTTTAATCCTCTGTATAGAGGTAAAGGATGAGATCTTTGAGTTCCGGAGCCAAATTTCCCACATCTGTCCTCTTGTGCTCTCTTCTTTCATCTGTCCTGCCCTCCAAGTCCGGCCTCCTCCGGGAAATTCTTACTCGAGTAGATCCTCATCAAGAGTAGCGTTGAAGAGGGCAACGTGTTCTTCGCATACATGTTCGAGGGAATGATCGGCGGCCCGAGAGGGCGGAAGGAAGACGGCGAGCTGGCATTGAGACGGATTGTTTTATTAGGAACGAAGTGTAGGGTATGCCATGATTGATTACGCTAAAATGTTCTTGATAACCATCGTAATCGTCCTGAGCCCTGACTAACTCAGAGTGTGAGTTCTAGATTGAATGCAGAAGTTGCAAGAAGATCATCTCTCTATTTACTGGAGCCCTGAAACAGCTAGTTATCCTTGAGGCCACAACAAGTCTCAAGCACCTATCGAATCAAAAATGCCATGCTTATCGTCAACTTCTCATGCGTACCATTGGCGAAGGAAACCCTGGCCTCACTTATGATGTCCGCGGAGTCAAGGTAGCAGAATTGGCAATCAGAATCCGTGCCAGAGACGAAAAGTGGAACAGCAGATGGAGCATTCTACTATTATCTAGATCAGGTGGGCAACCCCAACACCATACTATCACCCAGGATCTAGATGCTGCATGGATCAGCAGCACGCTTCCCTCGCAATGGAAACAACGATGTAAAGAAAGTCATGACGAGCGTTGCTGGGGTGCTAAGAGTCTCGCGCTTGCTGAAAGACCAATGTGGTTGATAGACGTTGGCCGGGAGTGTCTCGTTCCTGGCTCTCAGACAACAAGTTATCTAGCTCTGAGCTACGTCTGGGGCGATAAAATCTTCACAAAGACACAGAAAGACACTGTAGATGCCTTCCAGGCCCCAGGAGGTCTCTTGTTGATCCATTTGCCACGCACAATTCGAGACGCCATGACATTTACAAAGGTGCTTGGGGAGAAATATCTCTGGGTAGACTCCCTATGCATAGTGCAGGACGACCCAAACTCTAAATATGCTGAGATAAACAAGATGGCATCCATATATGCAAATGCTACCCTCACAATCATTGCCGCTCAAGGCACCAATGCCGACGCTGGCCTCTGCGGCTTGCGTGGCATGAGTAGACCCCGGTACCTGAAGCAAACTACCCAAAAGCTGTGCGATGGCTCGGAGTTCCAATTTCTACAGCACAAACCCGCCGCAACGCTATGGGACACGCGAGCCTGGACCTTCCAGGAAATGTTCTTCTCGCGGACGAAGATTACCTTCGTCGCTGATACCATGATGTGGGAATGTGAAAGTCGGCAACTGTTCGAAGCTGTGAAGATTGGCGATCACGAAAACGTATTGGGTGGAGGAGGTCGTGCGTATGTGAACGTGGATATTCAACCATTCAGCGTTCCGAGCCTCGAGGGATTGCAGCATCTCGTTCGAGAATACAACGTGAGAGAGCTCACGTACCCTGAGGATGTGCTGCTGGCGTTCGCTGGTATCACAAGGTCCTTGAGTCAAACTTTTGTTGGTGGTTTCGTTTCGGGTCTTCCCTTGGCTTTCTTCGACCTGACTTTGATCTGGCAACCTTATGGCTATGCTACACGCAGAATGCCCAAACAAAATCTCTCTGCTGATTCACGCATCCCCAGCTGGAGCTGGGCCGGATGGCAATGCAAAACTTCTTTTGCGGAAGCGTTGTTTACCATGTTCAGCACCCGGCTCAGAGCGCCGGGTTTTAATCTGGAGAGTTTTGTACTAGCTCGGACACACCTCGTCCCATTGACACAGTGGAGTTGGCATCAGCGACCCGAGGACCTGGGTACCCCAATCAAACCACTGTGGCACGAATTGAAGACAAAATATCATGACCAGGTACAAGCAGCCACCGTAGATGGCTGGGAGAGGCACATCATCTCACGAGACAAAGTGCCTCGTGCCGCGTACCACTGCTACTACACGCACTCTTCATCGCCTGATAACGCTGTCTGGTACCCTCTACCTGTGACAAAGCCGACAGAAAAAGGATGTTCAGACCCTCAGGCGCCTTATCTATCCTGCCGCACGAGGCGAGCATTTTTGGCTGGTTCAGTACTCAAAAGCTCTCGTGAGCCCGATATTCTCCCGGGCCCCGACCATGGCGAGTGCTTCAATGTCAGAGGCATCCTCGATCAGCATGGCACGCGTATCGGAGAGTTGAAGGAACTCGTAACGCCTCCAGCGGATACTTCTGCCGCAGAGAGCGACACCAATATATCCATGGAATTGGTCGAGCTTTTGAAAGAGGATTCTCCGCAGCGGCTGAGGTGGGACTATGATCTCGCCGAACACCTGTTAATCCATAGACCGGGTCAGAGATACGATTATATCTGGGTCATGTGGATCGAGTTGGAGGGTGGCATCGCCTCGAGAAAAGGACTTGGCCAAGTACGGGCTGGGGATTGGGAGGCTCAAAACTTGGAGTGGGTTGATCTCATGTTGGGTTGAGCGAGGGTGGCGCGAGTATTCGAGATCTCCTCCACCTACTCGACCCCATGACTTTGAGATGAGCCCATTAGATCGATCACTATATTGTAAACAGCCCCTCTTACACCAAGTTGTTCCTCACCGCACCGACCCGTTCAGCGAGCAGTGGAGTCTGAGACCGGGTGGAGATGAGCGAAAAGTGTTGGCTTTTAAAGTGTGTTCAGAGTAGGTGCAAAAATGGAGTTTTTCAGTGGTGAAGAATCAATTCTACAGTGGGAAGTGCACCCTATATATAGGCTNNNAACTGATGAAACAGGGCCTGAGGCCCTGAAACGAGTTAAAACAGAGCCCTAACACGCTCAAGCTATCGCTCTGACTGCAGGCCGTCCTTTTGCAACAAAAAGGTCATCCACGTGATATCACTGCTTCACGGGAGTTCCATATCAGACGGAGGTTTCTTCTAAATAATGGTAGTATATGCCCGCTAGAATACGTGGTGCTGCGGATTCAGACACAAGATCTAGCTTGGACAAGTATCCTTAGCGTTGCTTCATATCTTTGTTAACCATAATTAGCTAGTACTGTACATGCGTCATTCAGGACACTTGAGCTCTAGTTCAAAGTTTAAACCAGATACTCACTTGGAGTTTCTTCTTCCGCACATCTTATTTGATTAGAGTTGAAAGTCGAACCGCGAATTCAACATTATCTTTGAACTTTTACTTTCCCAAATCCAAAACCAAGGTGCCAACGGCGGGACGAGAGAGAGGTCTGGATGTTAGACCGCATCCTGAGATGCCATTGACCCTGTCGAGTCTTCAAGCAAACTTGGATCTCTGGTACAAAGTTAGCACCGCTTACCCTATCAGCACATAATCCTAATGGCAGTAGATTCACGTCCTCCTCTACGACCTCTGCAGCATCGCCACTGATCGTGCTGCTAAAGCAAGTACCTTGGCAGCAACTGATGAACTATATATCAGTGGCCCCTACTTCTCGCCTCAGGAAGCCGCGACCGTCAAAGCTACGCTAGTTTCAGCCCCATTACTGCACGAGATCCCGGAGTTTGAGCCTCTCTGCGTGGATGATTCTACCGACGAAACCATTCCTGAAATACCAACACCCGAGACAATGACCATCGAAATCGCTATCAAGTCCTGTCTCCAGAATTTCTTTGAGAAGAGGAGAGCGAGTGGGGATGCGAGACCCTGTGGCCCGCATGACATGGGCCCAATCTATCGAGCAGTCTTTGGCATCACGAAAGAGGATCTGAAGAATGAAAAGTTCTTGGGGAGGTTGAGGAAGCCTGGGCTTGGAGAGAGAGAAAAAGAGAAGGCTGCGAGTGATGGGATTTCCGGTAAGCCGAAAAAGAAAAAGAAAAGGGGAAAGAGATCCAAGACCCGGAGAGCTTTAGGCGTGTAATAATGCTCAAGACCTGCGGAAAACGCTGGAAGAAAGGGATTTGATCTTTGGGTTTGGATATCATTCTAAAAGCCTCAGGTCCCAAATCTCTGATATTCGTAGCCCAATGTCGCTCTTGAAAATCTGTCAACGCATCAAGATTGACAAATCGTTATCGAGAAGCACACGTCTATCACTCTAGAGAGTACAAAAACTTCATCTGCGACACAAACAGCTTTCCATTGCGATTCTAGGTACACGGGCCGGGAAACAGCTGCTCAATCACCGCATTAATCGCCGTCGAGTGGCACCCTGTACATAGACAGAACTATTTGATTCCATCAGCCACATCCAGCATGCCAACATCAAACTCCACACTCACCTTTGTCGCTCCAGGCAGACTGCTCGCGGCACCGTCATATACCACACAGTTCACCAATGCATCTTTCGCATCTTTCACTCCCGCAGCAGCGTTTTGCGAGATGCAGAGACTGGAGTTGATGACATCGAGACAGGCGTGTTCGGTCTTGGGGCACTTGTCAACGACGGCTTCCGCGGTGACGCAGGTGAGCGAGAGGGAGAAGGCGAGGGGGAGGATGGTGAAGCGCATCTTGGTGAGGGTCGGGAATGGTCTTGGGGATGGCTTCGCTAAATGTCGTGCAAGTACTCATATACCTCCCCTTCTGCCTCAAGTTTCTTCCGGATTACCACCCCACATATTGTCCGATAAGTAGATCTGCAGTCTCTGACTATTTGAGGAGCTTTCTCATTCGCCAATTGGCGCTCTCCTATCATGGTGCGGTCCTAGAGCTTGGTACTTTGTGGGTGATTCGCGCCCCACAGCGAGCAGATGAAGATTTAATTACGTCGATAGTTCGGATATATAGAGAGAGCATTCCGCGCACGCCCAGCGCTCACCAAAATATGTTGGATGCGGCGGATATCATGTTTCACGTACCGATCCGCAGCTCAACCCTCCCGGTGTGGATGCCAGGATACCGGCGATGTGCCAATCATCACATCTTGTAGGCTATATAAACATAACACCCGGAAAATAAGGTTCAAGCCACTCACGCACCATCAATATATCCTCTCGTGAACTCCTATCTCGACACGACATTTACTTTCGCAGCGGCAATGGCCAATCATCTGCTTGTTGGAGGCGGATCAATCGCGTTGATAAGGAAGGACAGGCTAGCCCGGCACTGGATGATACTGAAGATTGAGCCGCAATCTGATTTAATATTCACCAAGGCAATTATTGCGGGCTCAAGCTGCCCCACCGGTAGATACTTCAGGTGACTTAAGCTCTGTTGAGAAATTGTTGCAGCTTTCCCCTCTCAAGTCTTCAGGTATCAAGAACAGGGTCTCGCCGTACCTCAGGGCTACTCAGCAGTATTGGGCCGATTTGTTGAAGAGACTTAAACCTCTTTTCTCTGCTTATACCCTCTACTTATGACTTTACGGCATCGTTGATCCTAATAATTAGATTGCACAGCGAGACAAGATGAAGTGGAAGACTCTCCTTCTATTGTCCGTCACGACACCGAGCATTGCTCTGATCCGATTCCAATGCTCTCAACTCGTTCGACAAAGACTCGACCCGCTGGTCAACCCGGGACTCATCCCATCTCCCCACGTCCATCAGATCGTTGGCGGTGTGAGTCAAGTTCTCCTACCAAAAATTCACACTTAACTGATCTCGATAGAACTCTTTCAATGCTACCATGGATCCGAAGAAGAACATGACCGCCGGATCAACTTGTACGACTTGCGAGTTCAGCGAGGACTTTTCTAATTATTGGACGGCGGTCCTCTATTTCCGTGCCCGGAACGGGACGTACAAGAGAGTCCCCCAGCGTGGAAACGAGGGTTACGAGACTGCGGCGGGAGGTGGGATGACTGTTTACTATATGCAGGATGCTCTATATGTGACAAACCAAACATCGAAAGTTACGGCATTCCAGCCTGTGAGTTGCACATGAAAAACTCCCAACTCGAGACGTGATGGACGAGAATACTAACCCGAAAGCCAGGGCTTCCGCATGTTCATTGGCGACATCGACAGCCGCGACCTCAACGTCTCAGCCCGCTTCCGCCAACTGACCTACACGTGCCTGGAGACGTTCGCCAACCGCAACAACGAGACGATCGCCTTCCCCGACCACGTCTGCGCCGAGGGCATCATGTCCTCGCTGCGCTTCCCGACGTGCTGGGACGGCGTGCACCTGGACAGCGACGACCACATGAGCCACATGAGCTACCCGGAGACGGGTACCTTTGAGAGCGGCGGCCCCTGCCCGGCCACGCACCCGGTCCGCACCTCACAGGTCATGTTCGAGGTCGTCTGGGACACGCGCCAGTTCAACGACCCGGCCCTCTGGCCCGCCGACGGCAGCCAGCCCTTCGTCTGGTCCCTGGGTGACGCCACCGGCTACGCTACCCACGCCGACTATGTCTTTGGCTGGAAGGACGGCGTGCTCCAGAACATCCTCGACACCAACTGCTACGTCGCCTGCAACGCGTCCGGCGCCGCGCTGCAGAGCATGGCCGATATGAACAGTTGCACGCAGTCAGTCGTCGTCGAGGAGGATATCGACGGATGTGAGTAGACGCCGCTTTCTTTTCTCCTACCTCTCTTTTTCCTTTCTTTCTTTCTTTCTTTCTCCTTCTCTCGTCTCGAGGAGCCCCTGCTAATCTCACACGCTCGAATCTAGGGCTCCCGGCTCTGCCTGGTGGACACCAAGCCGATTATGCTCCCGTCACTCTCTCATAACTCGAGAATCAAGATGGGCCTCGGGAGCGAGCGAGATGTGTATTCAGCATGATCCTGAGATTTAATTTTGCCACGAGATAAATAAGATATACCATACTAGATTGCTTCTTTACACTTACTCCGAGCCTCTCATTCGACTTTTTCGCAGTCCTTGTAATAGAGCGGTTTCTTCTCTGTATAAGCTCTTATCACGCTAGAGCATAAAGCCAGTGCGTAAGAGGATTTTCAGAGTTCTATTCTACTCTCAAAGAGCAATAGCACTCTCTATCTTTCCAACACATTCCCCAAATCCGACCAGTTGACCCTCTTCACCACATACACCCCTCAGTGTTATCGTATCGCCATCTTTTAAGAATTTTCTCACATTCATCCCGGCAAGCATAATATCCTTCTTTCCAGCTTGGTTCATTTCTAGCAAACTCCCCAAGTCTCCACCCTTCTCACTCTTCCCAGATATCGTTCCTGAGCCCAAAAGATCGCCCACATTCATACTGCACCCGCCTATACTATGATGTGCGATCATCTGTGGGAAACTCCACAACAAGTTCTTCGCTGAGACGTTGGAAATGTTGGTTGTATCTCCTTCTGGGGTAGTCAAATCGACACTGAGACTGATGTCGTATATAGTTTCGGTCTTGGTCTCTTGTAAATATGGTAGTAATGGCGTTTTATTCTCAAGTTTAGCACAGCGGAAGGGTTCAAGTGCATCGGCAAGAACAACCCAAGCAGAGATTGATGTGCCAAAGTTTTTCGCATTAAAAGGACCAAGAGGAACGTACTCCCAGGTTTGCACGTCTCGCGCGGACCAATCATTCATGAGCACATATCCAAATATACTCTCGTCCGCCTCTGCAATCCGGATTGGCTCTCCAAGTGTATTCCCTTTACATAGAAAGCAGCCCAGTTCCAACTCAATGTCAAGTCTTCTGCACGGTGAGAAAGTGGGAACTTTTGGTTCAGCGGTAGGATCCAGTATTATCTGCCCATTGGGACGTCGAATTGGCGTCCCAGAGACAACCACTGACGAGGCTCGCCCATGGTATCCCACCGGCAGGTGCATATAATTTGGTTGCAGAGCATTCGCAGGTCCACGGAACATGGTACCAACATTGAAAGCATGATTTATTCCTGCGAAGAAGTCTGTGTAATCTCCGATCTGCATAGGCAGGTGGGTCTTTGTCAGATGCTTCGGTAACAGTGCCACTTCGCGCAATTTCTCGTTGTTCTTAAGCAGCTCGGGGTGCTTTGTTTCGGCAGAGAAGACATCTTGTAAGTATGCGCGGACTTCGCGGTGAATCGGACGCCCGAGAGCTGCGAAGCCATTTAGGCTGGGTTGAGAGAAGACACCGAGGTCTTTCTCAGGTATGGCAGAGAGGGCGGAGAATCCTTTGGAGGAAGTGAAGGCTCGCAGATCTAGGACGTGGTCTCCTACTGCAACTGCGGGTCGCTTTTCATGTGGGAAATCTTTCGAGGTAATGATGCCGAACGGGAGGTTGGCAAGAGAGAAGTGGCTATCCTTTGGGATGTCGAGCCAGGAAGTGAGGGGTGCCATTGCTGCTCGTGGCGTGCAGAAGCTTCGTACCGTGAGTTTGAGAGGAACCCGATGTTTCTGAAGGGATAATCTAGGACGAGAGAAGCTCTTGAGCATTGGTAAGAGGCTCAATCCTTCGTTGAAGAAATTCGAAGCTCTCCAGACGAGGTTGAACAACGTGGGGTAGAAGCGGAACGCCACTAACGGAATCTTTCCGCATCGCTGTTGACCCCTGAATTTAGCGACCTCACTAGCTGTCTCGATGAAAACTTCGTTAGACTTCTTCATGTGGCGGCGGAACCATTGCGCTCATGGATGAAAACCTAGGGCCCCGCGATGACAACCGCAGGGAAGTGCGGCATCTTCCAGTTCAAGTTGCAAGTGTGACCTGAATGGCGATTACTCAGTAAGATCATATTTATTTCTAAGCTCGCGGTTCCCTTCTACATCTCTCTTTCTCTCAGTCTACTTGCTAACCACATTTGTCAACATGTCTTTCCAAACGTCAGGAATTGCTTTGATAGCGGTTATCTATCTTCTCGTGAGATACCTGAATAGAACAGATACACCCAAAATTAAGAATCTTCCTCAAATTCCAGGAGTCCCTCTATTTGGAAATCTGTTGCAATTTGGAGAACACCATGCGAAAGTTGCTGGAGAATTGGCAAAGAAGTATGGGCCAGTCTTTCAGGTGAGATTGGGAAATAGGGTAAGAATTGATTACTCAGATAGTGTGGTAACTAACCGGTCTGCCAGCGAATTGTTTTTGCCAATACCTTCGAGTCTGTCCGACACCTTTGGATAACCAACCAATCTGCCCTGATTTCTCGTCCTACTTTACATACCTTCCACACCGTTGTTTCCTCATCCCAGGGTTTTACCATTGGGACCTCGCCGTGGGATGAGTCGTGCAAGCAACGTCGAAAAGCGGCTGCAACAGCGCTCAACCGCCCTGCAGTACAAACATATATGCCCATTATTGACCTCGAATGCGTGGCTTCTATCAAGGAACTTCATGAAGATAGCGAGAATGGCACTAAAGATATCGATCCCGTTGCGTACTTTCAGCGTTTCGCACTCAACACTTCTCTCACTCTCAACTACGGTTCCAGAATCGATGGGAAGGTCGATAATGAATTATTGCAAGAGATCTGCGATGTTGAAAGAGCGATTTCAAACTTCAGGTCTACCTCAAACAACTGGCAGGATTATATTCCCTTGATGAGGCTACTACCCAAGGCGAATGACGGTGCTATTGAGTATAGAGAGAGGAGGGACAAGTACCTTACCTTCTTGCTGAACAAACTGAAGAAGGAGATTGAAAATGGGACAGATAAGCCGTGTATTACAGGAAACATTCTGAAAGATCCAGAAGCAAAACTTAACGAGAGTAAGTTCCTAGGCCTCTCCAATGTTAACATGACTGATAGCTATAGACGAAATCAAATCTATCTGTCTAACCATGGTCTCCGCTGGCCTTGATACCGTTCCTGGTAACCTTATAATGGGCATCGCCTACCTCTCTTCACCTCATGGTCAAGAGATTCAGGCCCGTGCATACGAAGAGATCATGAAGGTTTATCCCGATGGCGACGCATGGACAAAATGCCTCATCGAAGAGAAAGTTCCCTATGTCACTGCTTTCGTCCGTGAGGTCCTCCGCTTCTTCACTGTCATCCCCATCTGTCTCCCTCGAACGTCAATCAAAGATATCAAGTACGAAGATGCTATCATTCCTGCCGGGACAACATTCTACATGAATGCTTGGGCGGCGGATTTTGACCCCACCCATTTCAAATCTCCTGAAATGTTTAGCGTGGAACGATATCTTGAGAACCCCGAAGGTAGTGGGACACCACATTACGCATATGGAGCGGGAAGTCGGATGTGTGCCGGAAGTCATTTAGCAAATAGAGAGCTGTATACTGCTTTCATTCGGATCTTTACAGCCTTTCAGGTCTCTCCACCAAAGAAAGCGGAGGATAGACCCATATTGGATGCGTTGGGATGTAATGCCATCCCGACGAGTTTGACGACGGATCCGAAGAGCTTTAAATGTGGATTCAAGGCGAGAGATAATACGAAGTTAGAGGAGTGGATTAGAGAAGGCGAAGAAAGGACGGAAGGGTTGTGAGTGGACGTGCATTGTATAAATATCAAATCAAGGAATTTTAAATATTCAGATAAGACCGTCTTTTTCCACCGCTTGAAATTTTGCAGCCAAAAATTTTATCGGATGACCAACGGGGTACGAAGTTTCAACTCATTTATACATATTGATTTGTGTTGTCTTTCCATTTCAATAACGGCCTAGGTCAGGTTTTTACCCTGTTGCTCATTTCAATTACGGAAGCCCGAGGAATAATGCTGGGTCGCGATTGATCGATCTACTCGGTCCGTGCCGGTCAACCAGATCTATATCCTTGTCAAATGACGGTGAAGCGTAGGTGCTTCACCTCTTATTTGGTAAAGCTTAGGCTCTCTCCTCTCTACCAAGATCAGCCGTCGATCTTCTCCGTTTGGATAGGAATACAAACACAGCCCAGGCGAGAATCGGTGGTGCGATGGAGGCGGAAATGAGCAATGCCGCTTCCATTCACACTAGATGAATACCGTGTATCGGAGATCATGATGGCCATGTCTTGAATATAATTCAAAATCCATCTGAAAGTACTTCGACAACGACATGCAGGCGCGAGGACTTGCCTTGTGGGGTCCCTCGATATCATGTGCACAATTGCGCCGTCAGCTCGTCTGTCTCAGCAGGTATCCTCAAGCCAATCGCCGGGACGACTGTACAACGGTCTTGGATCGTGGCTGTTCAGCACCTATGAAGGTTCAATGTGTCTCCGAATGGAAGCCGATGATTCCACACATGGGCGGCCATCGTGCTGATCGCACGACATTGTCTCACAACTGACTTGCTGCTTGTACCATAATGTCCTACTAGATGCCTTGCCATTCTTCTCAAAGTACGGGATTTGGGTCCCCAAGACCTTTGATCTTCGCTGTCAGAATTCCGAACAAACAGGCATTCGCTAAAATCGAAGAATATATCCCATCAGCGGCTGAACTCTGAGAAAGGATGAAGATTCTCGTCGCCGGAGTATGTAACTTCTCTCTCGACCTCTTCCGCACTAACTGTCAAGGGAGCGGGCTTTCTTGGATCTAATCTTACCGAATCCTTACTCCAAGATGGGCATGAGGTGACTATTGTCGATGCATTTATTGGCGGTCTAGAAAACCCAATTCGACATCTCATCAATCAACCAAACCTGAAACTTCTTCGGTGCGATACTTGGTCATCTGTACAATTCCTGGTCGTATAACTCACACAGCCCAGACACGACATTACGAAAGATTTCGAAGAAAATATCCTTGTCGATCAGATTTATCACCTTGCATGTCCAGCAAGTCCGCAGATATATCAGAAAGATCCTACCCATACATTAAGAACATGCTATGTCGGCACTGAAAACCTTCTGAAATTGGCTAAACAATGCGGAGCCAGACTTCTCTTCTCCAGCACATCAGGTATGATGTTTTCAATTTTTGGGCTGAGAAAGATTTGTACTAAACGTTACCAAGAAATATATGGAAACCCACAGATTTCGCCCCAACCAGAATCATACTTTGGAAACGTCAACTCCTACGGCCCTCGAGCTTGCTACGATGAAGGGAAACGAGTCGCAGAAGCTCTGTGTTGGGCATACCAACAGTATCATGGAGCCGATGTTCGCATCGCACGGATATTTAACGCATACGGTCCGGGGATGGTGGAAGCAGATGGTCGAGTAATCTCGAACTTCATCTTTGCTGCACTGAAAGGCAGACAAATCATAATCACAGGCGATGGATCAGCGACTCGGAGTTTCCAATACGTCAGTGACTGCGTGTCTGGACTCAAGATGCTCATGGCTAGCAATTACTCCAAGCCGGTGAATATTGGAAATGATGTCCCGAGTCAAATTGGCCAGCTTGCACAAACGGTGATCGCATTGCTTGCGAAGGAAGGAATACCAATCTTAGACCACCCAATCTGCTACTCGGATATGCCGGTTGACGATCCGAGCCAGAGACAACCCGATATCAGCCTTGCGAAAGAGGTATTGAATTGGAGTCCCAAGGTCGATCTAGAGACAGGCCTCAAGAAAACAATTGCGTGGTCCCAAAAAGAATTGAAAAGGCCTGCAGGCTCTCGGAGCATTGGAAGGAAATTGTCGAAAGCACCACCAGTTCCACTCAGTATACCTCCCATGATAGGAACAGAGATTGAAAACATGAGAATTGCCATGAAAAATGGTTCACTCATCAACCGAGGTGGCTTCACAACCAAATGCCAAGATTGGCTACAGGAGAAGCTCGCAGATGGCACAGTGATCTTGACATCCTCAGGAACAGCTGCTCTTGATATGGCTGCTCTGGTTCTTGAAATTCAGCCCGGAGATGAGATCATCATGCCAAGCTACACTTTTGTCTCCACCGCCAACGCTTTCGCTCTCCGCAGTGCCAAAATCATATTCGTAGATATCAAGCCCGGAGACATGAATATTGACGAGACGAAAATTGAAGCAGCGATTACGAGTCGCACAAAAGCAATCGTGCCAGTCCACTATGCTGGAGTTTCTTGTGAAATGGACACCATCATGGGTTTAGCATCAAAATACAATCTCAAGGTCGTGGAGGATGCTGCACAAGGTCTCTTGTCAACTTTCCGCGGAAAGTCATTGGGAAGTATTGGACACATCGGGTGCTTCAGCTTCCATGAATCCAAGAATGTGACGGCAGGAGGACAAGGCGGAGCCATTGTCATCAATGATGACACTTTGATCAACAAGGCATATCTCGTCGCTGAAAGAGGAACCAACCGCACGGATTTTCTGAAAGGGAAAGCCTCTTCCTACGAATGGCAGAGTCTTGGATCGAGTTTCATTATGACAGAACTCCATGCTGCGTGTTTGTGGAGTCAATTGCATCATGCTCAGGCATTGACGGACAAGAGAATGCAGATATGGAATTCATACCACCGACTTCTGCTACCATTACAGAAGAAAGAGTATTTGAGCTTACCAGTCGTGCCACAGAATTGCGATCACAATGCTCATATCTTTGCCATCCGTCTTCGAAGCCAAACTGAAGCTGTTCAGTTCTGTGAGTATATGAAGAAACGCGAAATTAACGTTGCTGCTCACTATAAGCCCTTGCATAGTTCTAAGCCTGGAAGGCAATTTGGTCGCTTTGTAGGTGAGGATCGTTTCACCACAGAGGCAAGTAAACGATTGGCGAGGCTGCCGTTGTATGCCAGTATGACTGAGGATGTAACGGACAGGGTTGTAGCTGCTGTTTTTGAGTTCTTTGATACCTCGAAAATAGTTCCGAAGTTGTGATGAGCATCACACCCTGAAATATATTCTCTCTTGTCCCGAAGATTGATCATAGCAGGTTACAGCGAAGTGTTGATCGAATAAAGGAGTGAAGTGTAGTAAATTTGAGGCTTGAGTAATCATGCTAATTCCACAATGCTTTCGACAGCCTCAAACGGTCTCCCATCTACTTCAGCACTCAGGATCTGCAAAAAGGAACCGTCGCCAGCTCTCAAGATCAGCTTGTTCCCTGACATGAAGATACTTGGTTTGTAACCCATGAGTGAGTCTAAATTCTTATCCAGTAACTCGGGCTTGGCTTTCAAAGTTCTCCATAAAATGATTTTACGGCCATCTGGTAGAAATCCAAAAGCTCCAGGATACGGCTTCGTCACAGCTCTCACCAAATCGTGAATTCTCTTGCCCGCCCAATCCCACTTGAACTCCCCATCCTTCTCACTCCTGCCACCAAAATACCCACCCTTCTTCAGATCCATAGGTTCCAACTTCGTAGTCTGAGCAATCAGTCCCGGCAGTGATCGATGAAGGACCATCTCAGCCGCAACCTCCACCTTCCGCATGACGTCCTCGGACGTATCGTTCCCCAAGATCGGCACCGCCATCTGATCAGCCAGCTTCCCCGCATCGGCCTTCTTAACCATCACATGGAGACTGGCTCCTGTCTCGGTCTCCCCATTCAGGATAGCCCAATTAACAGGAGCACGTCCTCGGTACTTGGGAAGCAGCGAGCCGTGCATATTAAAACTGCCTTTCATTGACATGTCCAAGATCTCCTGGCACAGCAGCTTCCGGTAGTAGAACGAGAAGACGAAATCCACAGGCCCCATCGCTCTCAGTTCGGCGACGACGGCCGCTGCATTGGGGTTCTCGGGCGTGAGAATCGGAAGATGGCGCGTGCGTGCGAGGTCGGATACCGAAGCGAAGTAGATGTTCTCCGTGGGTGAGT
The DNA here is from genome assembly GCA_003988855.1 of Arachnopeziza araneosa. NCBI lineage: Eukaryota > Fungi > Ascomycota > Leotiomycetes > Helotiales > Arachnopezizaceae > Arachnopeziza > Arachnopeziza araneosa. The sequence continues at coordinate 32,072 of QYAI01000176.1, forward strand.
CGGTGTGTGTTATGACTGCTTTGATGGTTACGCCTTGGGAGAGGAGCACGGAGAGGCAGCGGACGCCGATGTTGTGGTAGGCGAAGACGATGGCGGTTGGGGACGACATCTTGATGTTTTTAGAATGCGGTTAGAAGAGTTTGGATGTCGAGATATGTGATGCCACTACTCTAGCACGGGCCGAAGACTCTCATTGGAGAAGTCTGAGGTGAGGTGAGGTTCGTCGCAACTGTTTCCAGCCCATACAATTCAATTCAGCAGCCAATTATGCTTATACTAAAAACATCTTTAGCAAATTGACCAATCAAGATTTTCTGAACTGCCACTCGTTTATTTGCACCCCTCTGTGCTTAATTCAGTCGATCAGGCACAATGTGACACTTCTTTGCATATAAGTAGTCAACAAAGCTTATCAGGGTCTCTTGTCTTTGCACAGGCGATCTTGGTTTCAAGATTCATTTCAGCTCAAGATGCTTGAAGAATCCTCAAGTGTCGAGATAAGACATGGTCTTTCGAACTTGTGATCCGTGGGTACGAGAATCCTTGAATCCTTCTGAGATTCCGAGATCAGCGCACGCCCTCGACCTCGCCCAGTGATACCGCATACGATAACGGCTTTCAGAGAAAACCCAGGTGACGCATTAGGAAACTAGCAAGCGCCTCCGCACTCCACGGCGGTGATGACTACGCCCGTTGTAACGATAGCATCCATCTCAGAGGTTATTGATACCTGCAGTTGGCTTTGCTCGTAAGGGATCATCGATCTGTTGATTGGTCCCCGCACTTTCCAAGCCTCAAATGATTTTCGCTCCGTGACCGAGAAATAAGCTGCTGATATTAGCACCTAAAAGGAGGAATTGTTTGCGCAATAAGGAGAAATCGTTAAATACTTATAGTATTTCCATCGTTCTGAAAGTCAAAGTTCTTGAATTACCGATGGGAATTACATTCAGGCCGTTGCTGCTCCTGTGCTGTAGTTCTCTTCCTTCTCTTCCTTCTTATTTTGGTGTTGGCGCATGTGCCATTTTTTCCCGTCGCCGTCCCGTTTGGCAGGGGATTGCGTCCGAAAAACGTCTAGTGCAGGAGTTCAGCGACATGTTCCTTCTGTAACTTTTAAAGCTGCAGAGCTAGAGATTGTATACATGAAATCAAGGAACTTATCTCCTTCTACACAGAATCAATGGATGCGAGCATCTCTTGTATTTCTATTCTTAGAAGACAATAACCTCGAGATACGAGCTGCGCCGCGTGATTTGACTTCGGGGTTTTATCCGGATAAGTATATAAAAGATGGTCTGATTCCACTTCTATCCTGGTCTGTTTATCATTATCGGAACTTTTCCTGGTTAATACATTGGTTAATGCACGTCACGATCATGTACTCGCTTGTTTTGCTCTCCCTTTTCTCATCATGTCTCGCAGCTTGTGGAGATAACTGTGCCAGAGCCGTCCTGAATTCGAGTAATATCTGGCCTGCTACTACCGACTGCCGGCCTTTTATGACAGATATTCTTACACCTGCGACTGCGTAAGTTCTTTCTGATTTACAAAACATGGAAATTGACCAAGTATAGTACAAGCACATTTACATACACTCCCACTGTCTATTCGATCCATGGAGGTGATTCAAAAATTAAGAGAGAACCTGCAGTACAAAGAAGAAGAGGCGAAGCACTTCTTGGCCCACGTCAAATCACTATAAAACCTACATCCATTCCAGCATATGCAAAATCAGCCTGCACAGTGGCATCTGCGTACTCAAGTGCTTGCAGCTGTCTAGGAATCACTTCTGCAACACTGACTGCACCAACTCCTCTGCACACAATCACCGCTTCAGTAACCGTGACTTCCATTGGTAAATCATCCCTAAAATATACCAGATTGTTTTTCTAAAGTAAATAGTTTGTGATCCAGCCGATAATTACGGGCTGAAGTATGATTATGTACAAGAGTACGGCCACGGAGCGATAGATGCTTACTATAGCGTAACACAAAAAGAATGCTGTGCTTTGTGTTATACGAAGGACTCACAGTGCATCACCTACGCCTATGGCGTTTGGACTCCAACTCTTGGAGAGTGCGGAATATTCTATGCAGATGGTCCCGCTATACCGGAAATAGGACCAGCGGTCCCCTGGTGTTCTTGGGGAATTGCTCAAGTCAGCAGTTTCTCAGCCGATCCGACAGGTAGTACGGGTGTTGGGCCATGCGGGACGCCAGTACCGTAGAGAAGGCGGTTACGAGGTTGTCAGATCACCTGACCACTGTGGTTTGAAGGAGACTGAACTCTGTACTCTAATTCCGTTTTCTCTCCCCCGGCCATAATTAATATGGCTACCCCTCAATGAAGCTGAAAATTTTTCTCATTAAATTCCATGAACGTAAGTGGATATGTGGATGAGATCGCCATATTCTGTGTACATGAAATTTGATTTCACAGCTTAGAAATAGTCTCCAACTTTTGTAGAAGTGTGAAGCCAAAATTTCGTTTCTAAATAGCCATTTGGCTTCTGGTGAGCTTTACTGGGGGGTTTTTTTTAAACAAATAATGAATTAGTTAATCACTATTTTCGATGAAGAGCTGGTCGCTTGATAGCTGTCAAGCTCAAGAAAGTGTCAACCATCGACTGGTGGAGTGAGGGAAGGGTTAAGCGATTAGGGGGAGACAAACAAAACTTCGCTACCAAGTTCGTGCTGAAACCTTTCGTCTCTATTTTTATGTTATCTTGAATTAAATGTTTGGCTGTGTCAACCAAAGTGCAAGAGATCCATGTTTAATTGTATCTTGTTTAGTGTTGATGCTGCGGCTTCGCGATAGGGCTGTGCCAGCCGATAGGGCTATGCGAGACAAGAGCTGAGCGCCACCAACAGGGCGACGAATAGGAAATGTATGATAACCCAGCCCTACCATTTCACCACCAATCGTGCATTGGAATACCGGAACTCGTGGTTCAAAATCAATATTTCAGATGCGCCCATGGTAGCTTTCGCTGTCCCTGGTTGACGTCGAATGCATAAATCAGCGGCTGGCGTAGTTACTATATAGGTGTGGGAAATCCACCTTGGAAGTCCATTTCCTGATCGCATATCATTGAAAAGACTTTCATTTCGAAAGGCGGTACCATCCTGAGATTTATTCTCCATAACGCATAGTACCCTAGACATCTCCTATCTTAAAGCTCGTGGTCACAATGTCCAGGACCACGCTCTTCCTCCTCGTAACCATCGCCTCCCTCACAACGACCATCAACGCTCTCCCCACCTCCGACATCCACGCGCACGCCAAACGAGACTTCTCGATCTCGAGCATTCCAAACACCCTATTGGTCGTCGGCCTTGCCATCGTTGGATTAGCGTCAGTGTGTGGTTACTTCTTCTTCATCCTCTACTGGATACATCGACCTTCGCAGGAAACTCTACGACGGTGTTGGGCAGAGTACGGCACGAGAGCGCCTGGGAGGTACGAAGGGTTGACAGGCCAGGATCCAACGAAGCAGGAACTCTGGGCTTGTTGGCGGGAATACAAAAGGGAATATAAGCGGGGCCACCCTGGGGTTTCGGAGAGCTCTACAAGTTGAATCGTCGGGTGGAAGAATAGAGGGATACGATAAACTGATTTTGTATTCATATTGCGACAGGAGAATTGAGGCTTGAATCATTGGGACATCCATCCATTCGTGCAGTCTAATGTATTCTTTTAGACTTCGTGAATTCTCTCCAAGAATTTCTTACCATCTTGATCAGTCTTGGTCAACGATGTTTACCCGATCGCAAATGGGCAACTGTAAGTACCTAGGTAGCTCGGGTAGAAATACTTTCATACTTTTTGGGAAATCCAAAGCCAGTATCAAGATACTGGTTAGCTCAGAAACCGCAGAAAATTGGAGATTGGAATGAAGCATAGTTTCTTCTTTGCATGCAGAGAAGAGCACGTAAGTGAACTTTTACCTTTTCACGAGAGGGAGTAAATTTTGATACACTCCTCACCAGTTGTTTTTTTTATAGCTTTTCTCCCTATTGGACTAATACTTTTTACAGCTGAGGGAGCTAGAGTATATCCCAAACAGTAGGCAAGATGCTATATTCTTATGCAATTATCTCTGGGTTCATAGCCTCGGATTGAAATCTATCAAAAGCGGTTTCGAATAAGGCTACTCAGATCACGTGAGTTACGGAGTATATCTTACCACTTTCATCAAGGTCAACCTATGTTTCGATCGCTCGATTTTTTTCCAATGATAGCCATAATATTATACGACCAGCAATTCAACACCCAGTAATGAAAGTTTCTGCCAAACACTTCAAGGTGCTTGGCATGTCTTTGGGATATCCCAGTCGGTGAGAAATTGTGGCTGAAAGTGGCACAGGAGTGTGTTGCACCTTTGTTCGCCTATTTCCCCAATCATAGATAGCAATCCTCAGCTGCATATGCAAAGTACTTTCGTCCAGTTAGCTGGCCAATTGTTGAAGAAATGAGGCGCCACAGGCATTGAGTAGGGTTGCACAAGCCCTGGTAAGGCTACGAGGGATTTCTTTTATCAAGTGCTTCCTCCCCCTTCATCTCGCCCTTCTTCATGACTTATTGTCACTTCTAAGACTCATCCGACTTCTCTTCTTTGAATATTCATTTCAAGATGTCAAACTATCCCGTCCCTTCTCAGGCTCTGAAGATGGCAGCATACCAGCCCATAGAGATGCCGACTCTCAAAGGACCCACTCAAGAGGATTGGGAGCGTCACCGGCCACTAATTAAGCAATTATACGTTGATGAGGGCAAGAAGCTGAAGGAAGTTATGGCCATCATGCTTCAACACGGACACAAAGCCAGGTAGGAGCAACCGTCTGATTTGAATCAAATCACCTAACAATGAGCCAGCCCCCGTACATACAAGAACTGGATCAACAGATGGGGACTCGACAAGAATAACAAAGAGTGCGATATGATCGCCATTGCTCGTAAGAGAACCCAACGTGATGCAATTAGAAAGAGGAGCTCCTTTCGAGTTCGTGGTCAAATTATCACGACCGAGCAAGTGGAATATTACTTCAAGAGGAAGAAAAAAGCCGCAGACGTCGTAATGACTGATGCGCCAACGCCATCGGATGTTTCTTGCTGGACCCCGTCGCCGTCCAGAACACCACGGCCATTGGAAGAAGGCGACGAGCATTGCCCAAATCTACCACCGGACAATGGTTTCACAAACGCACAATTGGTTCCAAGAGACCGCTTCTCAATCACACTGAGCACCACCAGAAGACCTTCAGGCTTCATCACCATAGAAAGAACCCATTCGCCCTTTAGAATCGATGAAGAGCTTCTTGCACTAGCCGTTCAAGACGCTTACAACATTCTCTCTGAAAACCCAAGAATCCCTCATTCACCCTCACCACCTCACACTCTACTTCTTTTGGAACGACTCTTCTTCAACATCCAAGCACACTTCAATAGTTCGTTTGAAAGTGGGACTTGGGCTTTAGACTCTAACGGGTGGTTGATAAATACAAAGGCTGTTACCACAGATATAGGACTTCCCGAAGTGGAATTCTTGAAATTGTGCATATTGGCTACGAAGTTAAGAGAAAATGGTGAATTTCTAGCGTCCCGTCGAGCACTATCCAAAACATGCAACTTGGTGCCTATCATTTTACGTCTAGCAAGTCCAGGAGTACTAGAAATTCTCCTAGAAGTGTTCTTGCAACTAGCACATGGAGGTTACAGCGATATATTACGACTTTTGCGCAGATATATATATGCAATGACGAAAGAAGTTATTGTTGAAAATTCTCCTTGGAGCCAGATATGTCAAATTATTTGTACTATCGATCAGGAACTTCTCGTGGAGAGTACAATTCAATCTTGGAAATGTGCAAATAACAAAACTTCCGAATACCTCGGCCCGTTCAGCAAGGATAATCTCAATGCTCGTCTTCGGTTTATTGAGCAAGTTTACAGCTCGAAAAATCTATCAGAAGCAGAAACGCAACTACGAGGTCTCCTCGAGCAATGTGAAGAGACATGCACTGCGAGCTCTGAACAGTATATCGAGATAATTTGTAAGCTCGGAGAAAATATGTATGATCAAAAGCGGTATGCCGAGGCTGAGATTCTAGTACTAGATTTCCTTTCCCGTGCTAAGGAAATTGGCATCTTCAATGGTCAGATTTACGCTAAGTACCTATTGGCGATTTGCCAAAATAAACAAAAAAAGACAGACTTAGCAGAAATAAACATGATGGATGCTGTAGCAGGAAGGATAGATTGTTGGGGGATTGGAGATGCAGCTGCCGCCCTTTGCATTCATGAGTTCGAACAATGGCTTCGAGAATGGGGACGAGAGGACGAAGCTGATGAGATGAGAGCAAAGTTTGAAGAAATAATTGGCTTAGACGAAATCGACTTGGAAATGGCACAGATGAACAACTCAGAACCAGAGCCCAGCGCAAATCCAACATATCCAGAATGAACACAAATCTTCAACCACAAACCACCAACCTAACTCCTCCGCTCAGGCTTTAATCCACCTAACTCACAGTCCAACGACACCCTCAAAATGCCAGATCGAGATTCAATCGGCCACACCAATCCATCAAGCGAGCTGTTCTGCATCATGCCATGCCAGGAACTGATGAAATTCACCCAACCGTCAAGGAAGGCCTTCCCCGCTTGTAACCACACGGGGCTCCTGATGGATGATGGTGGAAGGAGAGATCTGCGGTTGAAAATAAGATAATGGTATCTCAGAGAGGAGGCGATTGCTTTTGACAGACTTTTGAGATGAAGTGTTCCAGAGATCTCAAGTAGCGACGTTCAAAACATGTGCATTATTGGCACCAGCCATTTGAACTCTTGGAACCATGAGATGAATAGTTGGGTTTCAAGAATCTGGACTTTTGCAGCATTGATTTTGAATGCAATTAGAGAAACTTCACTTAGAATGCATTTTGAAGTAAAAGAATCATCTCTCCATTAGACGACGCGTGATAATACTCGGGAGAAGCGTCTCAAAAACGCCGACCATGCGAATCCTAATCCTACACTCTAGGTATATCCTTTTGAAAGTATCCATCAACCCGAGAGAATCCAAACAGCAAGCAGCTCCCTCAAATGCCATTTGTCATGACGACGTCTCCAACTACCCCACACAAGACGCCGAATTGTCCGCCAATGCCGCCCGAGACAAGCTTCTTACCCCTGACGGCAGTATTATCTACCCATGTAGCCTCCACAACTTCGTCCGCAGTTCCTTGTCCAGTCTGGTAGTTTGAACTAAATCCCCAAGTGTATGCTTTTCCCTCTGTGCTAATCGCCAAACATGTATCGTTCGCAGTTGCAACATAAACGCCTTTGATATCCTCTATGACGACCGGCTTGATCAAGTAGCGAGCACGGCCATTCTCATCAACAAAGAGATTCTCTTTTGGCATTTCGTCAATCTCCATTCCGCCCTCATGATTGTCGATACGTCCAAAGACCAAAACCTCTCCCTTCTCACTGCATGCGATAGAGTGATGAGCTCCTCCAACAATCTGTTTAATATCGTAACCTTTCAAATTCTCCGCAAGCGTTGGCTTCGCGACAGTGTCGTCAAGCTCCGCCTCCCCAGTTTCTCCCTTCTCAACGCCCGTCTGGCCAAATGTGTTCAATCCCCATGCCCAAACTTCTCCTTTTTCGGTCACAGCGAAACTATGGTAGTCACCACAACCGATATGCGCAATCTTCTTTCTGCCTAGGCCAAACTCGCGGGGGACGAGGGCACCAGCGGCGGTACGTGAAACAACACGGCGAGCAAGCTGATTCTGCTCTCCAGCCCCCCAAGTGAAGACTTTGCCCTTTGTATCCAGAGCCAGAACGTGATTAGTACCACAAGATATGTCAACAATGTTTTTGAGCTCAGGAATGAGCATAGGCGTATTTTGTTGCTTAATGCCTTCGCGGAAACCGAGTACACCATCGTTGCCCTGAGATAGTGTTAGCTGCAGATTTTTACTCCGAGATATGACTTACTCGGAAAGATCCCCAGCCATAAACTCGTCCATCAGCTGTTAGTGCGTATGTCGTGCTATCACTAGCAAAAACTGCTGCGAACTTCGTGCCTTCTGGAATATCCTTTGCATCAATCTCTTTCGGCTCTGCCTCATTTGGATTAAGACCAGAGCCCGCATCAGAATCATCCTCCGAGTCCGAATCCGAGTCCGCATTTTCCGTAACAACCTTCATCTTTCCTTCTGCCAAAGTCTCTCGTCCTAAAGCACCTTGGTCATTGACACCCCAGGTTAAGATCTTATTATCATGTGTAAGAGCTGCACAATGCATTCCACCAGTGGCCAGTTGAACGACACCAACATCTTTCGCAGAGAGGCGCACATTAAGGCGTGGTCTCTTAACATCAACAACGCTCTTCCCATCTGGTCCCTTTCCAGCGCCCAAGCCTAGTTCTCCTGCAGATCCCTCTCCAAAAACGTAAATATCAAGGATTTGAGTGGGAGGTGTATTGATGACTGCAAGAGCCTTCTTAGGCTTTGGTGCAGCAACTTTCTTCGCTTTCGGTTCTGGCTTTGGAGTGGGAGCTTTCTTCGTCGCCGAAGCCTTCTTTGGTGCTACAGCCTTCGCCGAAAGAGGGACAGCTGGGGCTTTCTTGGCCGCAGGAGCCTTCTTTGGCGCTGGAGTAGCTTTCTTGGATGGAACAATAGGCGCCTTTTTTTCTGCCTTCTACAACGAGAATGTCAGAAGATGCGAAGAAAAGCACGTAGATAAACAACTCACATCATCATTCTCAACCAGCTCATCATCCGCTTTTAACTTTGAGGGGGCAGCTTTGGAAACAATCTTGGCCTTTGTCGCAGGCGAAGCGCTTGCTTTTTTGGGAGCTGGTACCGCTTCAGTCTTAGCAGTCTTTGCCTTTTTGGTAGCAGGTTCATCCGAATCCTCCTCAGCTTTTCTCTTCAGGTTAACAGGCAGAGAAGCGGCCTTAGCTGTCGTGACCTTCTTGGGAGCCGGCACAGCCGTAGTCTTTGCCGTTGTTGTCTTTTTTGGCGCAGAATCCTCATCCGCTTTTGTCTTCGAGGTAGCAGGTTTGACTGCAGTGGGAGCTTGTTTTTTAGAAGTAGGTTTAGCAACTGGCGCAGGTTTAACTAGAATCACATTAGTAAAGCTTCTCCTCAATCAAATCAGAGCCTTCCAATGTCGCGATTAGGTTGCTGATCATTGACGACCATCGGACCCAATCATTTCCATCAGAAATTCTTCCATCCGAAAATCCTACCAGGAATAAAAACAAAGAAAGGACTTACCGGGAGCTGCTGGAGCCTGAACTGCTGACTTCAATTTCTTAGGTGGCATTTTGGCCGTCGCGAGATCCGTGGTGGCGAATGTGCGGCGACTGTCGCAGAAATGTATGTTGGCGATTGAGATTTGGGGTTGATGATTGCGATGGTTAAAATCAAGACGCTCGTTGTTTCAATTCGTCAACCAAGTAACTTTGGCTGCTAGTGTTCATGGGAAGAAGAGCTTGCTTCGAAAACAAAATACAAAGTATGGTCGCGTCGCGAATTATTTTGCGCACGGACCACCGGCTCACTCACTAGCTCAATTAGGGCATTCAAGTTGATCAACCAAGTCAACAATGTTTCACACCGTCAGAACCGACAACAACTAAACTGCACATACTCTTGTAACGACCAACAAATCCTGAGTATCTTTCATCGTCCTTAAGCTCTCTCATTAGATAAGCCTGATGATTAGTACCACTTTATTTTTGGGGGTATTCTGGAGAAGAATATCTGGGTCTACAATTCCTCACCTTGAGCACAGTGGAGCCAGCAATAGTGGTAAGAAACTAGTCCTCGAAATTGTGATATTAGATTATTTCGAATTCACTCACATAAAAAGATTACTGTCATGAAATTCAGTCGGGCTCAAGTCATCTCGGTATCAAAATCTCAAGCACACCCACATTTTATCTTTCGTGAAACCTCTCAACACGACTTGAGCAACAATTACGGTCTCAAGTCCCAACCCTCAAGCCACACGTTGCTCCACAACATGTACCGTTCTAGACGCTTGCCTAAGCCCGAGGATTAGAAGTGCCACAAACAGTCAAATTTCCTGAACTAGCACAAGCAAAAGTCTGCATATGTTCAGACCCTGGCTGAGATTGACGAGTTAGATACTCTGAGGCAGTGAGCCGGATCAGACGAGGATGTAAAGGTTATCATTGAGGGATTTCATTTAATCGACTCGAAGTACAATGAGTCGTTATTCAACATTAATCATAACATTCTGTGCTATAACAAATGGATTTCCTGATTGATTGTAGATAGAGATGATAAATTAGCGATATATCCTCATGGAAAAGAAAACAGCAATCCGCGAACCAAGTTTCGCTAGTTGTCCCTTAATCCAACTCCTGTATTAGGGCCATTGAGCATTCGTGAATACTGTGAGAGAATCCTGTTTACCTTAAGTGTGGTTAGGGCTAAGATCTGTGAGTTTCGACGAGCTAGTAGAAAGAGTATAAAAGGGAAGTAGAAGGAAGAAGACTGACTATGGCAAGCGACAAATCGCCGTGAACCACACCATGAGCGATAGATCAAGCAGTGATCAAAGAAGTGCGAAACTGGGATGAAGGATTTGGAAGAAAGAAGTCTGCGTTCAAAATATTCATACAGTATACCCCATATTCAAATAGTGCCAAGGGCCTATTCATGCACATCAAATATCTCATCCCGCCTACTAAATCGGTGTTTTCTCTCCCTCTTCCTCCTCATCCCCACTTCCCCTCTGACTATGCCGCTCCTCCAACTTGTCCACCTGTTCCTTCTCCAAAACCCATCCAGCCCCTTCTTCGCCACCCAAACCACCAAAAAGATAACCCCAATCGCGATAACCCGCGAGAACATGTCGACTAGAACCACATGATTCTTGATCACGCCCTCACTAAATCCCATTCTCCGGAGTTCATTTGCAAAATTGTTTTTGATGGTATTCTCCTCTTCCTGCTGCTCTTTGATATCCTCCTTTAATTTGGCACTCTTTTCTTGGAGTAGAGAATTCAAGCGCCTCGAGCGTAGCTCTTGCTTGTACTAAGAACCTTAGCTATCCTTACATTAAAATTTTAAAAGTGCTTTAATAAGCGCTACGCGTTAAACAAATATAATCTATTTGACTCTAAAAATTGGATAGTATTGGTTTCTGGATGGTTCTTACTTGAAAGGGGATTATTCTCACGCCCTGCTATCTGCAATTTTAATCGTGGGGTGAGTTTGGGAAGTTTGAGAGACTCATGGCTGGAAATTTGACTCAATACAGGACTCTTGCAGCATATCCGTCCTCTTGGATAGCCCACGACTTGTACATAATTAGATTCTAATTTCTCTATCAACGGCCAGTGAGCATATGTTTGAGCGAATTCTTGCAGTGCGACCAAGTCGAAAGTCTCTCGATCAGAGTAAGACTCATTCGAGAATAATTTAGCTCGACGATAAAATTGTTGAAACTGTTTAACTTTTGGGTCAAGGAAGAATTCCTTCTTAGCGTCGCGAAGGCGAGCTGCAAGGGACTGTGGCTCTACTTTCGAATGTGGGATATCAAATTCTAGACCATCAGAGAGGCGTTGATGGGGAGTAGTTTGTGGATGAGAAGATTCTTAAGGACAGCTTCCCATGTTAAGGAGTAATCAATCGGATTGGCTTCCTTGCAGCAAGTAGAGGCTAGACTATGGAGCCCAAAGATTTTATTTCGCTGATCTGCATATTGTGCTTCACTGTAATTGGAATAGTGGCCCAAGTTCAGGTTGAAATATGTCCTGGCAGAGGCCGTCTGAGCGGATTCTTTGTCGAAGTAGGTGCGCTGCAGTCGTTCTGTCTAACATTTCTATTACCGTAAACCTTACCCTGAATGGGATTGGGTCTCTAGGGTATCGGAAATTATTCTTCCGCGTGTTAAGCAGCTCTGAAAGCCAGCAAACTCGAAATGAATCGCAACTATCATCACTTCAGAGAATTATGAGATCTCTAGCTAACAATGTTTCCTGAATGACCCAAAGTCTCTTCCAGTACTCCCGAGTCAGAAGGTAGCCAATAGCAGCAAGATTTTTATTTCTTTCGGAGTTCGTGGCCCGATAGTCTGATACTTCGAGGAGTGTGATCCATTGTTTTTGGGGCAACTTTAAAACATCAAATATCTGGAGCTGGCCTTTTAGCTTATGCCCTATCTGAGGATAATTTGGCCTTTTTAATTCATGATTTTCTTGCCGATGTGATATTTGGTGAGAGTTCTTTCCTCCTATGTTAGAGCACGTTCATTTCGAAAAAGGAGATTTACTTCACTTGGCGTCATTTTCAATATAGCTGAAAGTGGATATGTAACTCCACTGTAAACAAATTGTAACAGCCTTTTTTAGTACAGATTTAGGAAGCCGCCCAGGATTATTTGCTCCGAGGTTGTGATGACTGTTGGAAACGGCGACTGGGGATTTTGAGAAGGCGAGAGCAGAAAAATAGAGGCGTGCTTGTGTAATGAGGCTCTACAGTAGCAAGGTAGGTATATATAATAGCTTTGGAAATCAGGCTATGATGAGAGAGTCTTTCGATGAGATAGGAATCTGTGAGGCTGTGCTGATGAAAAACGCATATTAGTGCAGTTGTCGTAGGCGATAAGGAAACTTCCTTAGCAACACAACTAAGTGCTCAGAATATAAAACTCTCAGTAGAGGACTGAAAGAAGATACATCAGATAGGAAAGACTAAATGTCTATTTTCTATGAATAATCCCGCATGAAAGGAGGAAACCCCATATCGGGTTTAGCTCGTTTAGCGCCACCACTGCCGCCGCTTAGCGCGAACCATCTTCAACCTCACATCTGCAAACCCCATTCTCTTCCCCTCCTATCCAACACCACCACGACCACCCATCCCTCAGCACCTCTTCATCTCAGCGCCAGCACGCACAATGGTGCCTCTCCCACGTGCCACCTCCCTTGCCCGGAGCTGCACCCAACTCTCCACGAACCGACTAGTTGCACGCCCCTTCTCTATCTCGCGCAAGCTCCGCGCAGACGACGCACACGCACACGAAGACCACTACGATCCCCCCACCGGATGGCTGTTTGGTGTCAAGCCTGGAGAGAAGGCTGAGAAGGAGGGGTGGGAGACGATCTGGATTTGGGGGTTTTGTGGGAGCTTGGCGCTTGGGGTTGTGGGGTATGCGTTCAAGCCGGATACTTCGTGAGTTGGCCTTTTGAAACTGTCTTGGGCGTGTTGGCAGACGGGAGAAGATGGCCTTGGGTGGGACGCAGGCATTGCGATGATTTTATGGTTGCAATTGACAGGAGTTGTGCTGACTCATTATCTGATAGGATACAAACCTGGGCATTAGAGGAAGCACGAAGACGGTTAGAAGCTGAGGGAATTTTGAAGGAGCCGGAAGATAAGTCGTAGGATTGATTGCATTGAGTAGAGGTGTGGATAGACTGGTCGGTTCGGGTGTACATACATTGCTTTCTGATAGTGGGAGCGATTGAGAATGGATCAAATAGATGACCACCGTTCTAAGCGTGCTTATAGACGTTCTGAAATGGGAAATTTGACTTTGTCAGTTCAATGGAATTTTTGAATTTTACCTTCAAAACGAGATCACAACTCTTTTTGTGACTGTATATGAAGAACTGTTTTGTTGACTTCTGAAAATATTTGCTCTCAAATGTACTGGCAACTGTGGTATATAAATTTCAACAAGGCTATATCTACAGCCTTTTATGCAAGTCGAACACCTCATTTTCCGCGTCTGCTAGCAAGAGATCCAAGATGTGCTAGACCAGCAATCGCTCGCACTATCTAACAAGATATGCACCGGCTTTTGGATGTACAATCATAAAACCCCTCTACTCCTTAGGTACAACATAACTCCACTCATGTTCCTCGTCTCCATATTGTCTCGCTTCAATCCAAGCTTTCATTCTCTGAGCAATCTCACCAGCTTCTTGCTCAGGTTTTAACCCACACTCCACCAATTCGCCCTTCCAGCTAATATTCCTCACTGGACTCACTACAGCCGCGGTACCTGCTCCGAATGCTTCAATCAATCTCTCCTCTTTCGAAGCATCGTACAACTCCTGCATCGTGAATTTCTTCTCTGAAATCACCCACCCCTCAGGGGCTAGCTTCTCTCTCGCAAGGCTCAGTACCGAATCACGAGTGACACCGTCTAGGATCGTTCCATCCAGAGGCGCTGTAAGGAGCTCATTCTGTCCAGTTTCTTTATTTTTGATTGCGACGAACATATTCATTGTTCCAACTTCCGTGATGTACTCTTCGTCTCCAAACAGCCACAGGTTTTGGTGGAAACCACGTTTCGCAGCCTCGAGTTGCGGTACAATACAAGGTGCGTAGTTGGCTCCAAGTTTCTTGTCACCCACACCGCCTGGCCAAGCGCGTACTGCATAATCAGTTGCTTCAAGAGAAACTGCTTTGAATCCAGTAGGATAGTAAGGTCCTACTGGTGATGCAATAACATACAATAGTGCCGAGCCTGGTGGTCCAACACCCAGCGTCTTTTGGGTCCCAATCATCGTTGGCCGCAGATATAAACTATACCCTCTCTCCTGAGGAATAAATCTTTCCTCCATAGCCGCAAACTTCGCGATCAGACTGATCATAGATGCCCCGTCAAATGTAGGCAAGGCAATTCGTGCCGAGGATTTATTCATTCGTGCCATGTTCTTGGTGGGTCTGAACAACCGTACATTGCCATTGGAGTCTTTGTAGGCTTTCATTCCTTCGAAGCATTCAAACGCGTAGTGGAATACGCAAGACGCGGGGTCTAGAGAGAGATTTTGGTAGGGAGTTATACGGGCTGGCAACCAGCCATCAGTAGCCGTCCATTCAAGACTTAACATATGATCTTCAGCCGTCAGCGTATGGAAGCGCGCAGTGGCAAAGACGTTATACCTGTGAAAGTCCGCCCGAAAATCAATTCATTGGGAGGAACGAGTTTCTTTGGTGTAGTGGTTTCCTCAATAGTAAGTTTTGAGGGATCGATGTCTTGACGCTTCAGGTCTGAAGCAGCCTGCGCTTTAATGCTGTAGTATCTTGTAGCTTCCCAAGTAGCTCTCAGTGATTGCGATGGCTTGAGGAATGCGCTCGAAGGGCGCAATTGACGCAGCATCTTGAGATCAGGCGTCAGAAAGGACAGTAGAGGGTTTACGAGCGAATCCCTGACCGTCCTTGTCCCAGATCTGCGTTGTAGGAGGATTGATGTGTGGAGAAGAGGCGGACTGATATTTATTTCATGTCCCTCCGGTTTTAGGACCGGTAGAGGCCGCCGACAAGCGAAGGGCGTCTGTCCCGCACGGGGCCCGTACTTGCCCCTGGAGCTGAAGCCTCGTCCGAAAGGCCACCAAATAATTCCACCTGCTCCCGCTGACGAGGCTTCAGGCTGCGAATCAATGTCTCATCCAATCGCAGATTTTTAAATTATTCTCGGGGTGGTACACATATCTGCCATTCTACCTTCTATCCAGCTTCGCAATCTCGAGTACTCTCTAATACTTCAATGCCCTCATATCTCACCTCATCCATCAAGGCTGCGCAGTTGCAAGCCCTCAGGGGCTAGACCACCAAAATGTTCAGCAAAGCACTATCTTCCTTCTCATCGAATATCAATTCCAATTATAGTTTATCTTCGGCGCCGAGCACGACATCTGGCCCATGGAAGATATTCGATGCGAAAAAGAAGTCGACGGGCAAAGCTGTATCGGTCTTTGTCTTTGAACGGAAGTCTTTAGACCAGCATGCAGGGTCTTTGGGGAGATCGAGTGCTTCGTCATTAAAGAAAGCTACAGAAGAAATTGTAGAGCGTTTGAAAAAGGAGGCCTCTTCATTAGCGCGATTACGCCATCCCAATATCCTCGAGCTGGTGGAACCTGTGGAAGACACAAGAAGTGGTGGGCTTCAGTTTGCAACTGAAACGGTGACCGCTTCATTGTCTGGACTATTACAAGAGAAAGAGGAACAAGAGAGAAATGGTGGAGTTGGCGGACGATCAAGCCGATATGTCACAGAAGATTCCGATGGAGGGAGAAGAAGGAGAGAAGTTGAGATAGATGAATTGGAGATACAAAAAGGCCTAGAACAGATCAGCAAAGCCCTGGAATTCTTGCACGACAATGCCGGTCTCGTTCATGGTAACTTAACTCCAGACGCCATATTTGTGAATGCCAAGGTGGGATAATTAAGACTTTGTGAGATGTTGACTGATAAGTTACAGTCCGATTGGAAGATAAGTGGATTAAGCTTCGCAAGTCCTCCCGATAACTCGACCAAGGCATCTTCAGTAACCCCAATCAACCTCTCCGAGGTTTTGAATATCGACCCGCGACTCCCTCGTTCGGTACAAATGAATCTCGATTACTGCTCTCCTGATTTCGTGCTGGATTCGAATCTCAATATAGCAGCAGATATGTTTGCTCTTGGCCTCCTAATAATTGCCCTGTATAACTCTCCACACGCCTCACCCCTCCAAGCCAATGCCAGCATATCAACATACAAGCGGTTGTTCTCTTCCCCGTCCTCCATTCCATCATCAAGCAATGGCTTTCTGTCCTCGCGAACACTCCCAAAAGAGCTCACGCAGTCTGTTTTGCCCCGCTTAATAACTCGGCGGCCTGCTCAGAGAATGACCGCGAAAGAATTCCAGCAGAGTGCATACTTTGATAATATTCTGATTTCCACCATTCGGTTTCTAGATGCTCTGCCTGCAAAAACTCCAAATGAAAAAGCCCAATTTATGCGCGGGCTACAAAAAGTACTGCCATCATTTCCAAAGTCGGTACTTGAGAAGAAAGTCTTGCCGGCTTTGCTCGAGGAAATGAAAGACCGAGAGCTCTTGTCTCTCATATTGCAGAACGTCTTCAAGATCATTGAGCTTTTGTCTTCTGGCAAGCGAGCATTTACAGAAAAGATTATGCCACGGTTAAAGGAGATTTTCATTGCTCCGAGTAATGCCAAGACACCTCCTGAAAGAGATCCTGCTAAAGAAGCTGGTCTGATGGTACTGTTGGAGCATATCAAAGAGATACCGCCCAACTGTTCAGGCAAGGAGTTCAAAGATGGTAAGCAGCACCAACAATTTGAAAGCCAGTACTAACCGCAACAGATATTCTACCCATCATAAATTTGGCCATAGAATCTCCAACGCACAGCATTGTTGACGCTGCGTTGAGGAGCTTACCAATTATCCTCCCGGTTCTGGATTTCTCCACGATCAAAAATGAACTGTTCCCAGTCATCGCCTCGGTTTTCACAAAAACCAGCAGCTTGGGAATAAAGGTTCGAGGTCTGGAAGCTTTTGTCGTTCTATGTGGCGGTACGAATGATTCAATGAGTAACGATGGATTAGATGGCATCATGAATTCAGGTGCCAGCAAAAAAAGCCCAGCAACCGCTCTCGATAAATACACAATGCAAGAAAAAATTGTTCCGTTGATAAGGGCGATCAAAACAAAAGAACCGGCGGTTGCAGTGGCCGCACTAAATGTGCTTCGCCAAGTTGGTGGAATAGCCGATGCGGATTTCGTAGCTATGGATATCTTACCTATCCTATGGAGCATGAGTCTAGGCCCTCTTCTGGATTTGAAGCAATTCCAACAGTTTATGGAACTCATCAAAAGCTTATCATCGAGAGTAGAATCTGAACAGACGAAGAAGTTGCAGGAATTGTCTGGCACAAATGGAAATACTGCAAAAGCTAATGAGGATTTCATGTCATTTGGGGCTCCAAATGCATTCTCAACGAATGGTGGATCAGATAACGGAGATATCGACTTTGAACGGCTTGTTAAAGGGACTGTCGGTCAGAGCGAGTCACCAAACCCTATGGATGCGGGATGGAATACTGCACCAGCTGCTGCAACAGCACAACACACAAGTAGCAATTCTAGCCAGGCTAAGCCGGCTACTTTCTCTTGGTCAACGCCGAGTCCTACTACAGTTGCGCCGGGAGCTCCCATGGGAGCACCTCTAAGACCCCAACAACCAATATCCCGAACAATTACTCCCGATCTATCACGATTCGATGCTCTCTCGCCATCATCAACACAATTTTCTCAACCATTACAGCCCCAAACTAGTTTCCATCAAGCTCTGCAGCCGCAGCCACTTAGCGCTTTTAACACTACATCTTTGCAGCTTCAACCTACTTCCGGTTTCCCAGCACCACCGCCGCAGCAAACAGCAAACATCAATTGGGGCGCAGCCGCAACTGCAACCACAAATCCATGGGCCACAACATCAGCTATTTCGCCTCCACCAGGCAATCCCTCTTTCTCCAATTTCAATAACTCGATGTCAAATCTCTCCATGAATCCGACGTCATCTTTCTCCCTACCACCACCGCAATCAAAACCAGTAATGAACACAAGTAGTTCCTTCTCTTTACCCCCTCCGCCGAGTGTAAGCGCCTTCCAGAGCTCTTCGCCCTTCAATCCACCACCACAAGCTCAGAGACAAACGAGCTTTGGTGGGGCGACAGTGCCAAGTATGGGAATGGGAATGGGAATACAGACTCAAATACAACCGCAGAAAAAAGCCGGTTTGGATGCCTGGGAGAGCTTGCTATAGTTTCTATCTAGGGAAACTGATAAAATACTTGCTGGTATGAGAATGAATGCTTAATCTCTTGTATACCAAATAAATTTTCAGAAATGAGTCTACTCTTCCAATCTGGGAGCTGTTTCTTAATTTACTCCAAAAATTGGATATCGCTATGAGAGTAGCGCTCTCTTTTCAAAACATCTCTGTTTTCTTTCTCTTTAGTTTGCGCTGTTTAGAAATCTGAGCTTAAAATTTGGAAATTCGTAGCATAGTATTCAATGATTGTCACAACCTATTTATTTGTCTTTAACGACAGTAATCTACAAAACAATCATCTTATCCTTTCAATATCCCGGTCAAGTCTCTACCAATAAGCACTTTATTCTCCCTGTACTACTTTAGACGAGTTGTTGCACATTTACCGTTGCTCCTGGCTGCTCTGCCTTGTAAGTGTTATCCACATGTTGCTGTTCATTTTGCTCTGCCTCATGCATCTCAACCTCTGGAGCAGTTGTGGCAGGCGTATTCAGATATCTCAAAGTGATAAGCGCTAGAAGAGAGCTTAAGAAAAGGATACTATATCACAATATTTGTCAGCTTCATGCCTCAATCCAAACGAAAGAACAACAAGTTCTCGAATACTTACATCATAGTCGAGTCCAATCCTCTCTTCGTACTACTACTATAACTCTTTTCTAGCGTCTTCCCCAAATTATTTCCGACACCAGAACCGGATCCAGTTTTAGGTATTCCTTTCCTCTTGACAAGATCGAAATCATAATCACGCGCAAACACGCACTCGCAAAAAAGACTGTTCACGTAGACGAAAAAGCCATATCCAATATCGACTTCTGATCCTGGGACGCTGCAGGCCGAACATACGCTGTTGCAGTTGTAGTTGGCCATGGCTGCGACAATGATCCACAGGATGGCGAAGAGGGAATCCAGGATGAAGGAGGCGAGGATGTGCCATGGTAATTTGGCGTATGTTCCTGTGCTGAGGAGGAAGTAGAGGATTAGGAAGAGGGAGATGAGGCCCTAGTGTTGTTAGCGCCAGAGCACGGAATAGGCAAATGGGAGTAGTGGGATGAAGTGAGGTGAAAGGGCTTACAATAGCAAAGTTCAAGGAGAGGCGAGAAGGCGTGCTACATCCGAGACTGTGCCAGTCTGAGATGGCAGAGCCGGTGATGCCAACAATGGTGATGGCGAAGAGGAATTGAACGATGCGGATCACATAGATAAGAGGGCTAGTTTGGTAAATCGATTTTACTGGTTTTATAGGTGTGGTTGCGGTCGCGATTGGAACCGTTGGGGGTTGCGCGACGTCCGCCATTGTTACAGCAGAGGAAAGAAAGTCAATTTATTTATGAGAGAGCCTTCAACTCAATTCTGGACTTTCATTTCCTTAAATACCTTTCCGCGTTGACTCAGAAGCATCGAACCGGCATTTCCATCTCTCACCTCTCTCTGTCACCCCTCTCCTGCAACCTTACGGAGCTGAACACACCTCGTCGCAAGCAGAGCCGCAGAATCCTGTCAGACCGGGGAAACAAGGCTGAAGAATCAACTCATGGATGTGATGCTTGCTGGGTCAACAAGTGATGCCTTGGCGATCGCTCGACCCTGGTTGTAGCCCTCTGAAACCTGGGCTCTCTCTGCGCGGAGGGAAAGCCACATTGTGCATGTTTTTGGCACATGAGTTTTCACCGAATAGCGTGTCACCAATAGCTCTGAAGATGGGAATGGCACTTGCAGGTAGCAGGGCTGAGATTGACATGGCTGCAGATGAAAGGGCTGCAGTTGTGAAGGTTGCGAGTTTGGGAACCAATGATTGTCCACGAATGATGGTATTTTTGGACGACGGCAACAAAGATGGCCGCGTAGACTTCAAGTCGGTATTTTCCGTCATCGCCTTTTTGCCCGCCCGTACCATTCGGATAATATTGTTGCACGCGTGGCCCGCCAAGTTGCAGGTAACGAGTCCTTATTTTTGAAAGCGAAAAGACGAGATTTGATGCAAATAAGAACCTGAGGTGTACGATTAGCGTTCCGAGTTAGTGCTCTGAACCACTGGAGTACTTGAATCACAGGAAATTTGGGTCGCGAGAATCTTTGTCGTGAAGATTATATGATGATTGCCAGAATCGAGCTGTGAACATGATTCGAGATACGATCATAGTTTGATCAAGAGCCAAAATCAGAATATCTTTTGTCTATATAAAGACAACAATTGTAGCTGAAACTGGTATCTTTCTCCCTCACCAAGCTTCCTTTCCAAACAAGATCAACAGATATCATCATAACAATAGGTCTTCTCATACCAACAAACGTATCCAAATCACCAAACAGCACTCAAAATAACAAGGATCTTTCACTTGAGCACCTCCTCCTTCTAGAGACACCTTCAAATCAAGATGTGCACCGCCATCGCTCGATATTGTATGCGATGCAGAGTATACCAAGTAGGTACTACTGATTGGCAAATGTGCGGCTTTATCCGGCCCCCGTTTTATCGTGGATTTAGATGTCCAGCGGGATGGTCCTATCGTAGCCACGAACCCATGCCCGGCACAGAAAATGGCCAGGGTTGCCACAATTGTACCCGAGCCAAGCTATAGAGATGGATCTTTCTCTCATTCGATAGACAAGATCGGTTGGATCTAGTGTGGGAGGGAGTCCTAAGGGAGGATCAACACACATGGCTTTTGTACTTTTAGAAATCAACGCGCTCGAGGGAAGATGATTGCAGGCTCAAGATCGAGTACGCAACCGTTATTAGATCTGAGATGTCAAGGAGGATACAATTTTCTTTCCTCAATCTTCTTCTGCACCTCGCTTGAATATGTATCTATGGTCTACCAGTATAATACTAAAAGGTGAAATTACTAGAGTTAAATTCCAGACATAAGCTAAGAGAATATAGTTAAATGCAAAATCATTGTTGTAATGCGGTTTATGACGATAGTCCGAATCAATAACAGACCTCACTACTGGCAAGGCAGATATCAGTACCAGATCCACCCTAGTGGTTAAGTCCTCTCTCCAAGAGCTATATCCCTAGCTATCTTTACACAAGCATTGCCATGTACTGTACTCAGTGCCACATCTCAGAATGACATCTAACTCGGCATCTGAGGGTACCAGCCATCGTTCTCGGAGGGTTTAGCCATTTACAGGCATGAGGAACTCCTATCTCGAAACCGAAAACGCATATGGCAACATTGTCTTCTAGATAAATGAGGCTGAGTATCTCTCAGCTGACTAGGAAAAAACATGCACAAAATTGGGAGAGGAAGTATGGAGTACGGTTACATGGTTGTGTAAAAATTTAGGCGTTGAGAAGACTAGCGACAAAGTGCTATTAATTTATACGTTTTGCTTCCGCGGGGATATGACTTAACTCAACAAGATTTGTTTTAAAGTTAGTCGGTATGATAGGCGCAGTTGTTAGATTTTATACGGCAATGAATGCGACCTCAACTCACAAGAGCTTGAATATAAATGCACTATAACTCATTTTCTTTTATATCTATCTTACACAGAGTCGTGAGGTTCATGTATAATGAGGTAATGTCTTTCCTTCAATCTCACCCTTTGCTCCACTTCCATTGACACTTTTCCCGATATCAATCCCTCCCACCTTAGTTTCTCCCTCCACTAGATTGCTCACTCTTCTAGCGCCGTCCGCTTTGAAATGAGCTTTCAGTGGTGTCCAACTCTCCTCATTATACCCTTCCTGGACCTTCCTACAGGTTTTCAACCCCCACTCAGTCACCCCAATCATCAAACAGCTCTCAAACATAAAAGCCATACTACCCTCTCCAACTTTAGCTGGTTTCAATTCTACGTTACTCGCTTTCTCATGCGTCCCAGCATCTGGGCCATGCGCACTCATGATATTATGCAGACTCGCTCCGGCAGGTTTGAAGCCTCCCCCTGTCTTAGCATCATATTCTCCACCAATGAGACCCATGAACTCGGACATGGTGTTGCGGTGATACCAAGGCGGACGGAAGGTGTCTTCACCAACAAGCCAGCGGGGAGGAAAAATGACAAAGTCAGCAATAGATGTGCCGACGTGATCTGAAGGAGCAGATAGAACGGTGAAGATTGAGGGGTCCGGATGGTCGAAAGATATGGAACCAATGGTTGAGAAGCGGCCAAGGTCGTATTTATATGGGTAGTAGAGACCATGCCAAGCCACTACATCAAACGGAGTGTGTGTTTGGGTGGCTGCAAAAAGGTGGCCATTGAATTTTGACAGGATGGTGTAGCTAGAAGAAGCGTCTTCCACAAAAGAAGCAACGGGAGCTTGGAAATCTCTCGCATTAGCGAGGCAGTTCGATCCAATTGGACCTAATTCAGGGAGTTGGAAATGCCCTTGGTATAATTCCAGGATATAACCTCTTACTGGGCCATCTGGAAGAGAGACGTTATACCTGACCCCTCGAGGAATCACACATATTTCGTTCGGACGAACAAGAATGTGTCCAAGCTCGGTCTGAATATCCAATACTCCATGCTGGAGCACAATGAGGAAATCCCCATCAGCCGAATAAAAAGCTTCGTTTTCAGCCATGCTCTTCCCAGCCGCGAATATAAAAATTCCAAGCCCGCTCTTCATTGTCGGATCACCCGCACCGGCAATAAGTTTCAAGCCATGCACCCAATCATGCATCTCGTCCAGATCAAACGGGTCCCATCGCAGTTGATTAGGTATCTGGTGTAGTTTATTGCCTTCGGGATTCGTGTTATATGAAGAGGCTTCTCGTGCTTCGAAAGGAGAATGTGCAGCGGCTGGCAGGACACGGTACAACCATGATTGCTGGTTTTCGTGGCGGGGTGCTGTAAATGCGGTCCCTGAGAGCTTCTCAGCGTAGAGACCGTAAGGAGGTTTCTGCGGCGAATTTGCACCTATTGGGAGAGCTCCCACGATAGCTTCTGACCTGTAAAATGGTCAAGAATTGAATGGAAAGGTGTTGGTGAGAGCTTACTCATGGTATGAGCCAAAGCCATTCTGGTACTTGTATTTCTCGGGCGTGCTGAACTTGGTGATAGGCATAATGAATGAATGAGATTGAAAATTTCAAGGAGGAAAGTAAGAGTGAGAGAAGAGTGAAGTATTAAAAGACAAAGAGTGCGTCATTTGCTGCTGCATGCAAAGATTGTTCGGGGTCTCCAGCGCCATGTGTTGCTCGGCATTAGAAAGCTGGGGGCGGAAAGAGAAGGAAAAGCATCTCGGCTTAATTCCGCCACGATGAATGAGGTGTGCTCCTAGAATTATAGCTGGGTGTTGATTTAGACAAAGGTGCGGAAAGGCTCCATTTGCGCTTGTCATCTTTTTATAGCCACTCAAAGTCTTGCTAGGCTCACGTCTGCGTTCCAATCCTTTCCCTCAACAAGTCCTTTCAGCTACAATTCTAGAGGTTATCAGTAGTCTCACAAGAACGGATTTATCCTAAATATCCAATGAAGTTTGGGGTAGATGAAGGGAGTGAGCTGCGAATTCGAATTATAAATGCAGTAAGGAGCGCATATTGCTGGGCTCTTTGACATCCTCAATCGGTCATGGTTCACCAGAGTTTGGATCATCCAAGAGGAAAGCTTAAGTCGACAGGCTATTCTCATCTGCGGTCGTGATCGTGTTTCAATTGACAATTTCAAAGTCGCCTACTACTCACACTATTTGCCGAAGTCATGGAGACAATCGATTCCAGCATAATTCATTGTCAATTCGTGGTTTCAATAGAAACCTTGAATCTGTAAATCACTACCTGGTGAGAAAAGATCGTAGATAGACAATTTGTAATATACTTCGTCAGAGTGATCCCGAGCCGCTCGAGTCGTAAAGGAAGAGTTCTATCATCCATCATCTATTGCCTTGAGCGAGACTCGCAAAGGCAGACTCAAAACCTCGCCTCGTTCATTTTCCTTAGTCCCGGGTCGAATATTCGCTCTCAGTCTCCATTTTTCTTTGCTGCCTATTATCGTTTCTACTTGGTCTATCGGCGCGGCGACAAGTTCTGTCGTCCAGTCTTCCAAAGCAGTTTCACTTGAGACCATGATCTCTAGACCAGGTCGCACCGTATTCAGTTCCAATTGCAGCTTGACACCAAAGAGCTTCCCTTTATTGTTGTCAAAGATATAGCTCCTCAAACGTTTAGAAGTCCCTTGGGCGATGAGAGAACTCGTTTGTGAAAGCGAATATCCAGATGCACCGAGATCAAACTCGAGAGAGATATGGATTAAAGGAAATCTGGCAGCATGAGATGCTGGGTGTGTCCAGATTGGATTTATTATCAGGAGTTTCGCCGAAGTATCTGCGACTATCTCCATTTCTACTTGCCGTAAAATAGATAGGGCGATACGTTGACAAGTAGTTCGTTGGGGCGGATTGTAAATTATGCGATGATCGTACATGTCAGTGTCATCATCCTCGGCTGATGGCATGGATTCTTCGAGAATAACTCCGAATCTAGTATTTGGATCATCAATGTCATGACAATTAAGAATCACCACAAAGACTTTCCCCTCCGGATGAACAGGCAGAACAATTTGTAGGCCCAAGTTTGAAATGTTATAGTTACTAAAAGGCGAAACTTGATGTGAGAGATGATCTGATGCTTGAACAATTCGACCTGAGTCTCGGAAGGCAGCAGGTGATGATGCCAATATACCCCCATTCAATTCAAGTCCCCCCTCTGACCTTATCTTCCAGGCAAAAATAGTTTCGTCTCTACTTATCTTGATAATTTCTTCTTGTAAACGAGCGAAGGATTTCCAACCTTCGCCATACAAGAGTGGCATATTGATCTCGAAGATACCCATGAGTGAGTAAGCTATGTCTTCGACTCTTGTGGTTTCTCTCGCAGAGGCCCAGCTCATCTTTTGCGCAATGCAATAGTGGCTGACGGCAGTCTCTCCTAAGAGGAGGTTTTGGTCGATGCCAGTAATCCTAGAAATTGCGCCTGACAAAGAGCGCTTACTGCCACTGTCCTTCTAATATTGGTCGTAGAAGACAAGATTTTCAGGAGCTAGAAGTTCTTGTAGCGTCCAGCCTCTTGTGAACCAACGAGATTTGGCACCTGCAATGGCGAAATGGGATTCTGAGTCTTCCGAGGCGAGGAAATCGAAGAGGTAAACGTAGCACACAACCGCATTCCTGTACCAAGAATACATGGAATTGATCGCCTCGGACAACTCAGCAGAACTGGATTTGTCGATGCAACAAGTGTCCATCCAGACCCATTTGAAGCCATTTCGAGCCGCAGCCTTGCGGAATCCTATTAGCTTCGAGTAACCTTCTTTCCAAGAGACTGCATCAAGTCCCAGCCCATCTACCACGTCGTAGTAAGTCACTTCTTCTGCACCCCAAGTGTGCGATAAAATGGCATAGTGCGGGATGTCGACCCAGAAGTCTCGCACCTCGCTGGTGATAGTATTGAGGAGCCTGATCCTTTCACACGGAATCCGACCAGCTCTGCCAAACGGATGAAACTCGGTATCTAATCGAATTCTACGGCCCTCGGGCAATCGGCCAGGTGCTGAAAAGAGCAGCAGGATAGATATGATGGGGTTTTAGCGCGCAATGCGTGACTTCAAACAACTTGAAATAGAATCATGTAGCCTCGTCTATGCCCGGAACGGTTGCTAAGTGTGCTGAGTAAGCAAGCCTCAAGCGCTCGGGCAAAATCACTTGATCTAGTATGGTAGGAATCTCCAGGACAAGAGAAATAGCAAATTCTAAGAGATTCGTACGACCCGTCTACTTCGTGAACGATTGAAGGGAATTTGTGTGAGATTCTGAGGAAGATAGACTTTAAGTATTTCTTATCTAGAAATCTGTTATATTATTGTTAAACATCACCGTGCTGGGCTTTCTTTAACAGGACTTTATATTTGATGACTTCGTGGATTTTAGTGAAGAACGATACGAATATCATTTAAATAGTCAAAGCTCACATCTCGGAGTACAGCTGCCTAATCGAAATCTGGTTTCGTAACCTCATTCTTCTCCGCACTGCTCACCTTGTCCCAAAACAGCTCTCCACCCTTCTTGTCGTCAGCAAATAAATGATCGATAACCATCTTTTTTGGCGTCTCGCCCAGCCACTGAAACAAGGAAAAATCTCTGAACTCGTCCGCGCGGAAAACCTCGAGCATCTCAATCGGCTCATCTCCAATGTTCTCAACAAAATGTCCCATGTTCCGTGGTACGATACCAACATCACCGGGAAGATAATCGAAAGTTCTTGCAGTACCTTCCGAGGCAAAAATTGTGACCCGAGCTCGGCCTTTGATGAAGAAAGACCATTCGTCAGCGTTGGGGTGCCAGTGCATCTCACGCAGAGCTCCGGGTTCGATTGTAACGTGGGCTGCTGCCACTGTTTTAGAAATCGGGAAGTTCTTGGAGTCTGTTATTCGAACTTCTCCACCACTAGTCTTTTTGGGTTCTTGGTCTAGCATTTTGTGAGTGAAATTGTGTTTCGATTTCTTGATACCCTTTCCGCTAGGCTTTTCTTCATCGATGCTGCCAAGTTGGGAACCTTGAAATATATACTTCTCACTGTCTGGGATATGGGCAAATATCTCAGGTGCCAAGTTGAAATTCTTTGCGATTACAGACTTTGGAGTATGTGCTATGATTATTAGCTGTGAAGTGTGAATAATGAATTGCAGAGGTACCTAGCCAATCAGTCAAAATGAATGTTGATTCTTCTGAGAAGTTGCCATCGTCGAAAATCAAGAGGAACTCCGTTCCGTTGGTACTTAGACCTTGAAGAGAGTGAGGTACGCCGCTTGGAAAATACCACAGATCACCCTTCTTCAGGTCATCGAAAAAGTTGCCACCCTCGTAGTCGATCGCGGTGACTCGCACTTCTCCATCAAGGACATAAGCCCATTCAGCCTCTTTGTGCCAGTGCAGTTCACGAATAACGTCTTTATCAAGACGCATGTTCACACTAGCAAGCTCCACACTCGTGCCTAACTCGCGAACAGTCGTCTGTCGCGTCCATCCACCTTCCTACAGAATGTAAGTTTATCGAATCGAATAGAGATGAGATCCTAAGCAACGGCACTTCTCTTACCTCGATCCGAACATGAGAATCAGCAAAACTCCATCGCATATTTGCCATATTACCGTGATCCGTACTCGGCGGTCGCACGAGATCCGGGCTCTGCCGTGAACGTTCCCAGTTCCATGGGCCGAGAACAGAGGCACCCAGCCCATTTCTCCACGGTAGTGGATCTAATTCTTCTCCCACAGCATCAACGGCTTTGTCAAGAGGATCCCTGTTATCAGGAGTGTAGGGCGAAGCGATTTTTGTTTTCGGAAAGGCTTTCTTCGCGGGCAGGATGAGGTCATAGCCATTGAGAAGGCGTTGGCGAGGACTGTCCTGGACGGGAACAGAGATGACGGGTTCGAATTCGCACAAAGCGATGAGAAGTAAGATTGGGCTGAAAAGTTTCATGATGTTGATTCCAAGAGCAGATCAGCGGGTTGGATTTCTTGCAAGTGGTTCAAGTGCGATCAGGTCTCAATGGAGACAATGCGTTTTCATAGAACCGTAAATAAGTCGTTGGTGCAACAGGTGCAACAGGTGCAACTTAAAATAAGGTTAAGAGTTGAGGCGGCTTATTTGAAGCTCTCTCTAATCGTGGTTGACCGAGCGTTGTCATCGTGGATTTGGCTGTGCTCTACAGGAACCGATGCCGACAAAAGTCCGAGCGACGTCACCAGCCGTGCACCAAAACTGATTGGTGGCTGGAACTTTCGGAAGATGGAAGAGATTCAATTTGCTATTTTGAAGCCAAGGAGAAAGCTTTGTGTAATTTGTAAGCACCATACAGTTGACGCTTGGACGACTAGCCGCCTTGATCTGCTCAGGGACGAAAATAGAAAGGGGGAATCTTCGGCTTTCGGATTTCAGAACCCGTGACTTGTGACCCCCCTCACCGACTCCTGTTTAGGATTATGTCATCGATTTACTGAAAGAAATTGAACAATTTTCACTGCTTCATTCTGTACATCAAAAAGCATTGTAATTCGACCTTACCACAACAATTTCAAGTATTGACGTTCAATGGCGTTGACAAACACGTACGGCACCTTGAGCAATTCCTCACCTGGTGCTCATGTAGTGAGTACCAATGAAGAGCAGCCTTTGCTTGGAGACCTTGGGTCAAAATATGGCTGGCAGGAAAAGATGCTGGTGAATGTCAAACGCGATAGAGCCGACATAATTCTACTTCTTTGCTACATTATCACTGGCCTACTCGATAGTGTATCTATCATCACATGGGGATCTTTTGTTTCCATGCAAACAGGTGCGGTCTTCTCTTGATTTGCGGCCTGCAGCAATGTTGCTGAATGCCAACTTGGATCACAGCCAGAGGCTGACCGGAATTTACTAGGGAACACTGTCTACATCGGACTCGGCCTGGCCGCACCAGCCGAATCTCACAGATGGATCAAATCCGGCACTGCTCTCATATTTTTCTGCATTGGATCTTTTTGTTTCAGTCACTTCCACCGATCCTTCATGCCTCGTCGACGGTGGGTGCTATGCGCCTCTTTCATCACTCAGACGGGATTTATAACCGCAGCTGCTGCAATCCTCACATGGGGACCGAGTTCAAGCAACCAGAAAGACGCAATTGGCTGGAACGTCCTCGTGCCTATCGCTTTGCTCTCGTTCCAGAGTTGTGGTCAGGCGGTCACGAGTCGAGCCCTCAAATACAACGCTCTGACTAGTGTAGTATTGACAAGTATCTATTGTGATTTGTTTTCTGACGTCGAACTATTTGCGCTGCATAACTTCGAGAGAAATCGCAGGATTGCTGCGCCAGTACTGCTTCTATTTGGTGCTGTTGTCGGTGGGTTGGTTGGGAAAAGCATAGTTGGAACTGCCGGGGCTCTATGGATGGCAGCTGGGCTGAAGTTGGCTGTTGTCATTTGTTGGTACTTCTGGCCAGCTGTTGAGGATTAGTCATTTTTTAGTGCAAAGATTTCCCTGGGAAACGACGACAATCATGGATTTATAGAGAAAAAGGCATCATTGATAATTCAATGTGAGTTGCACTACTTATTTACTCCTCGTTATATCTGACTCACCCTTCACCTTTGGTACCCTTGCTCACCCTAACCTTACTAGCTTAGTCTCTATGTATTTAGTACGATGATCTCAACGAGAAGTGTGAAAAGTATACAGAAGTTTTACAAGCTGGTGTAGACTTTAGAGTATTTGAATATATACGTTTAAGACGACTTTTTCCTCCTTTGACCTCATTACCGTTATAAATGATAGGTTACCAACGTTTCGGTTTAGATAAGTATTTCAAAATTGAAACTGGAATTTTCTTTTAGGTGCTCTGGCGGCGGAATATGATATACACTCGTTTTCAACAAAATCCCAAGCCTCCTCTAGTGAACTTCTAAGAGTACTGGCTCAGGGACGCTTAAGGTTTCAGACATATGCTAGCTCATTTTATATGATTCTGGTAGCTTGGAAAGTGGATTTTGAGCTTCTCTCGCTCCATCCTTTGCTCTTGCCGCAAACCAATTTCACACCAGTCAAGCACCGAGCCACTGTGAACATGGAAGCTACGGCAGTGGCTCATAGTTCTTTTTCTGGCACTAAACCCATAGCTCACCCGCCTTGCGAAGACGACTACAAAATGTACCTTCGTCACCCCCGTCAACTTTTTCAAACGACACCACAATCGCTCTTGTTATCCAACATCACTCAGCTTCCACAACAGTCACACTCGTTATCTTCTACCACCATATTCGTCAACTGAACATCATATCGCTTGCTCCAAGTCCAAAAACCCCAAAACACATCCAACATCTCGCATCTCTCGCATCTCGAAGCTTTAAGAGAGAAGATGGCTTCTAAACGAACCAAACCAGCCCGCAAGGTCACGGCCAAGAGAACCAGGAACGCCAAAGGTCCTATTAACCCCCTACAGGAAAAGGTTGTCAGCCAGTGCTTGATCAAGAAGCCTCTAAACAGACTCATCGTCAAGTACTGGGCATACGGCGAGCAAAGAAAGGCATGCTTTCAACGCACCTCCACCATCGTCAAGGTCGTCCTGGGAGGAAAACACGTCAACACCGTTGTGGTCAACACAAAATGGGCCAAAGTCCCAGAGCAAGAGCTTCTTCCTGACCCCAAAATCAAAACTGGTAAGTTTTCGACCATGACCTAACCGTCACATCATACTGATTTTCTGCAGAACCCGAAGACTAAACCTAGCTACCTCCTCCTCCTCCTCCCCCCATGTCGACTTCCATATTGTTTATCACGGCGTCTCGGTTCTTTCGACATGGCGAGTGGAATCACCACATGGATAATGTAGTTTGACATTAACGCGATGCTGCGATACGAGTTTTTGAGCGACCTGGCCCCGTTTCATACCCAACGAATGCGCAACGACGAAGATACCACCACCATACGGCTCACGACTTGTTTCAGTTTTTCAGTTTTTCTTTGGTTTCAATGTCGGGAGGATTCACAATGTGTTGGGAACGAAAGGTTTAACTCTGATGAGAGAGAGTAATTTGTAACGGAGATGGCATGTAATTTCATTTGATGGGTTTTTCTTCAGCATGGTATTTGTTTCTTGTATACGTCGACATGGGGCCGGAGGCACAGAGGGATGGAAGGATAGAAATTCAGAAAATCAACCACAATCACCTCCTCCCTTCTCTCCTCTCCAACCACCTTTCTAAACAAACGCCGTCGTGAATAATCCCTGTCTTCGCTTGACCACCTCAGAACCCCTATTAATCAGCACGCGTTACCGAGAGCAAGGATGTCCAAGTACATCCTGATGAAGTGAACATGAAGCCATGCAATCCCTACGATAATGAATTTTTTTTTGAGCCGTGTCACTGAGTAATTTTCTTTGCAGTGACGTCAGGAGGATTTGATAGGATTTCACAGGAAGTTTCTTTGTGCGGACGTTAGAGTGCTTTGGGTTAGCGGGTTCCGGAGGTGCCTTGGTTATGGTAACCGCATTTTGATCGAACAGCTCCAGAGCCCCTTGCTTTCATTCTTGGCTGCGAGATCTATCGGTCGGTCTGAGTCTTCCCTGGCCAGTCATCTGGCGCCGGGAAGGTGGACAGTTATTTCCGTATGCGGACCGCATCGCGGCTAACTGATGCGTTGAGTTCGTTTGTGAGTTCGTTCGTGCCGGAGGCTGCTGGCTCGGTAGGAAGATTTGTTAGCTCTACTAGGAAACTTGGCGTTGGCTAGATCGATTTCGGCAATTTTGGCTCTCTCTCTCGTCATGTTTATTTAGGAAATCAAGTAAACTCGCCGTTTCAGTTAGCTTGAACCGTTTTCAAGACTGATCTGGTTCTGCTTTCTTTGTTCCGCGCCCCCGTTAATGACTGAGTTCAGCTAAACTGCTTCGTCTAATTGTTTGCGAGCAGGTCATGCGGTTTCTTTGTTCCAAGAGCAGTCCCAAAATAATTCTCTTCGTTTCTTCAATATTCGTAGCTCGAATCTTGGGAGGCGAAATGGATTCTGGGCATTCGAAATGACAATTCGACTTGGCCAAAATATTACCAGGAAACGGATAACAAGCAACGAATCGTCCACTACCACTCCAGCAGGATTCGAAGCTCTCGTGTGACCAAGCGCAGAGGGGGAAACCTTGAAATGGAGGGACTTTTTGCCCGGGTGTTGAATGGCAGGATTGGCGCGAAGCTGGGCCAGTATATTTGTGGTCAACATCTGGAAGCTGTCCAAGCAGGAAATAATCAACTTCCACCCCCAACAACAGCGAATCTGTTAGCAAAATCACTGAGTCTAGACGGCGAAGAAACAGCAGATCTTCAGAAACCCACTCCTCTATACGCATCCTCCGCCAACTTAAGTTCCGAACTCTTGTCCACCAAAATTCAGACGTGCAGACCCACTGTGCATCAAAAGACACCTCCAAGCAGTAAAGCGGCCTTGTTCGAAGATGTGTTGACAAAAAATCCAATAGAGGAAAACACGGACCGGAGAACGAACTTTCAAGATGCTCGTCGAGCTCAGTCCCATGATCCCATACAGGCTGACGATGGTCCACCTCCCCTCACTGCGCGAGACCTGAAGATTTTTCAATTTCACGAAGAATCCAATGAAATAAACTCTGGGTTGGCTTTGACAGATTCTATCATGTGGCAGCTCAATAACGTGTTCCGGTGCGAGCACAAGATCTCAAAGTGCGTGGAGAGGATCGAAATTCTTGACAGCCGGATGGCAGAGCTCACTTCGATGTCTCAAGAATTTAACGCTATGCTTGAAGCTGCCACAAACGAAGCTGATCGGCTGGAGAGTATCAACGCTTTAAATTCACTGGCCAATTTGGCCGGAGAAGCTCAACAGGAGAAGTCTGACACTGAAGGCAGGTTGAAGTACTGGAACAGCGAACTGAAGACACCTAAGGACTCCTTGTTCCAAAGTCTCAAGGAGGTGATGGCAAAGAACTGTCTTCTAAATCCTATCTCTGATTCAATTAGTGATGATAAAAGCCAAGATACGGGAGAAATGGCCCCTGTAGAGTCTCTGAACGATATAGCACAACCCGTTCTTACCCCGAGCGAAGCTATACTCCGCGCGAAGATCATCAATCAAGAAACAGCGCAAGATATTGTCCGAGAAAAGGAAACTATCCTCCAAAATGCCCGTGACATTGTAGAGAATTGGGATCAGTACTACGATGGCGAGTACAAACGATTCTGTGGCTGGGTAGACCAGGGCAGGATCGACACGACAAGGACAGAATTCGACCTGTTATTACTCTCTGAAGCTCAAGATGCCACCCGCGCTTTCATTCAAGCCGAGAAAGATCTGGTAGATGCCAAGGAGCAAGCAAGAGAGCTTTGCGCTGTTTTCGGCTCCTCGTACCAAGGATCCGGGTTCCCTGACCAACACGACGACGACGGCTACCGCGAGTCCATGGACGCCAGTCTCATTAGCAGCGTCGACCGCGGAAGAATCAATCAATGGTTAGAAGAGCAGGATATAAAGCCAGAGTTTTCCGTTGAATACGATGAATGGGATGCCAAGACGGTGGGTCTCTGCGATAGCATCAGCGTGGTTGCTGATGGCAAGGAGAGGAAACGCATTGACCGATGGAAGCAGATGTGTGAGCTGGTGGGAATTGAGAGTGAGGCTGTATTTTAGTCTCATCACAAACCCTCCTTTGCCAGTGCTAGTCCCAATGCTTTGAGCCTGAAGCTGATGAGGAGATAATTGCGATCTGAGGGCTGCTGTTGGAATGTCTTGCAAGTTGAAATTCTGAGATGACAAACTGATAGAGTATTTAACGAATATACGAATCATGATACTTGGGCGCTTTCTCGTTCATAATGACTTCTTACTGTTGGCTTCGTGCTTATAAGATATATCTTCAATACCTCTATCCCATGTTGGAGGCTGTTACTTTCCTCTCCTCCGATCTCGTGTTATGTTTGTGATGGTTTTCCGTACAATTTTTTTTTCTAAATTTTTAGGATAAGTGATCTAGTGCTGGTAATCATGTCACTGTACTTCGGTAGTACTTCTCCTTCCAAGTCTTCATGGAGGGAGAGTTAACCACTGTTTCTCAGCCAAGACTTGCTGATCACGTGCTCATATATAATTCCCTCATCGGTCATCTAGTCATCTCTTACAAACTCATAGATCTTTAGATTGCTGTTCAGCGACAAGTGTCTTCTGGATATATACACAAACAAAATTTGTTTGAGTAGAATAATTCCATCCGCAAATCTCGTGACTGGGTAGAGGTGAAATGGCTCTTGAGGTATTTGATGCTTTGACCGCTCGCTTCTTTCAACGAATGACAGATGGCAAACGCTCACGGAGAAAGGATTCGTCACGTTCAAGGCTCAGCTTCAAAATTCTCAGATGTGTATGCCCTCAGAGCCAGTAAATACCCGTGGCAGCGCACATAACATGCATCGCGTGCATCGCGTAGCTCTCCTGCATTTCAATTCCAGCCAAACGTATGCTGGTGGTATGAAATCCAGAACCTTGCTTCTTGCGGAGAGTGAGCTGATACCGGCAGACGGTAGTGGTCGATTGGTTTGGGGATTGCTAAATCGCCGCCGGCCACTTGCTAAATCACCGCCAGGCCCGTGCTTTGCCGCAATGTACCAGGCATCAACACCACATAGTAATTTATA